>JACXGM010023469.1:0-16215 GCA_016801145.1 Umbra pygmaea
TAAAGATGAATATTTTTGCTAAAATAATTATCATATTATTAATTGTCTGACTACTACATTTTAAGTCTCCAAGTATTGCTATTTGTAACGTTAATTCAAAACAAATATTGCATTTATTCATCCATTCTTGCACCTGTGACCAAAAACATGCAACATAAGGACAGTACCAAAAAAGATGATCTATAGATTCTGCTTCCTCGGAGCAAAATCTGCAGAGTTGGGAAGATTGTATTCCCCACTTGTATAGATTTCTATTTGTTGCCAATATTTTGTATAATAACTTGTATTGAAATATTCTAATTTTTGAGTCTGGTGTTGTTTTGCGTATTAATCCAAATGCGTTATGCCCCGGGATCGGAACATCAAAAATTTCTTCCCAGCTATTTTGTAGTTTATATGGAAAAGCAACCAGTTTTTTGTTCTTAGATGGAATTGGTATATTTCTTTATTTATCCGTATTTTCCTCATCCATGTGAGATCTTTAATATATGGTTGACAGACAATATCAGACCTTTTCCCCCCTTGTATTTTCTTCTTCCAATTATATGGTATTGCTGCAGTTAGTTGATTATATTTTTGAAGAGAGCATACGTCTCCATACGTTTTTGTTAACTGTATGTATGGCATCACTCCCCGGGCATCATTTATAATGTCATTTACAAACATTATTCCTTTTCCAAACATCTTGTCAATGTATACAGGCTTTTTATCAACTATTATATGAGAATTTAGCCACAATAATTGTTGTAAAATTTGGTCCCTATTTTCAGGTGGATTAAATTGGAATTGCAACCAACTTTTCATGGCTTGTTTGAAAAATAACAACATTTTAGAAATTATTTCCTTTTCCAATATCTGTAAATGATCAGTTGTAATTTGTAGAAATGGAAATAGGTCCTTACTAAACATTGGGTGAAATACTCTTATTAGCTTACTAGTGAACCAGTTAGGATTCAGGTATACCTTTTGTATAACTGATGCTTTTAATGAGAGATCCAATGCTTTAATATTCAATAACTTTTGACCTCCATGTTTGTATTCATTATACAAGTATGCTCTTTTTATTTTGTCTGGCTTACTATCCCATATAAAGTTAAATATATTTTGTTCATATAATTTAAAAAATATGTCATTAGGTGTAGGTAAAACCATAAGCATATAGGTAAACTGTGAAACAATAAGAGAGTTGATTAATGTGATTTTACCACAAATAGATAGGTGCTGTCCTTTCCAGGGTAGCAATATTTAATCTATTTTGGCTAGTTTTGTTAAATAGTTTTTTTGACTACAACTTGATCTTTCATACGGTATATGTATACCCAATATGTCTACATCCCCATCAGCCCACCTTATTGGTAATCTACACTGTAATATAAAATCTGAATCTTTTAGAGCTCCAATACGTAATATAGTACATTTATCGTAATTAGATTTTAATCCAGATAAATTTGAAAAGGTATCGAGATCCTTTAGGAGGCTATTTAGTGATTCCAGCTGTGGTTGCAAAAGAAAACATGAGTCATCGGCATACATAGATACCTTTGTTTGTAAGCCATGTATTTCCAGGCCCTTAATGTTGTTCGCTACAGTTAAAGTTAGCCCAGTTAGAAATGGAGTCAAGAGAACGGGAACAGGTTAGACAGCTAGAGTTTGAGACCAGGAAGAGGGAACTAAATGCTGATATGCAGATTCATCAATTAGAATTAGAGGCTGGCGTCAGGGAGTTGGCTCCCCTGCCCATCTACATTTTGAGAAAAGCATACAATATCCTAGCACAGTGGTTCACGGCCGTCTCCTGGAGGACCATCAGCTGTGCCACAGTTTAGCTGTAGCCCTTAAGATTCACCAGAATCACTAATGAAGGACTTGTTGATTAGTTGAATCAGGTGTGCTAGGTCAGGGGTAGTTCAAACACAAGGACTGACTGGTGGTCCTCCAGGAAAGGGTTGGGAACCACTGTACTTATTTTCAATCAAGTTATTTCTATTCAGGTTGTTTACTTGTTTCCTTATGAGATAAGTAGTACCACATCCTGGCCATTATGGGAAGGATGTCTGTTCATAATAAAAGATCCTGTGGTCGTTTTATTATTGTTAATGGATCAGAATGTTCTAAAAATCAGGACCATTGACCTAAATTTTAACAGCAAAAAGGGATTATAGAATTTTTCTCATTTTGATACAGTTGTGTTCAAAATAATAGCAGTTCAACTTCACTAACCAGATCAATTACTGTTTTTGGTAGAAATCATATTTTGACATGGCAAATTGTTTACTAATTGGTGCAGTAGAGTAATAGAAAACCAACAGACCCAACAGTTATGACATGCATGCTGCTGATTCTGTGTAATTGAATCAGTAATTGAAAGGGGTGTGTTCAAAATAATAGCAGTATGGAGTTCAAGCAGTGAGGTCATTCATTCTGTGAAAAAACAGGTGCCCCTTATTCAAGGATGAAGGCAGCAAATGTTGTACATGCTAGTTATATTATTTATCTCTGAAAATCTGAGTAAAATGGGTCATTCCAGACATTGTTCAGAAGAACAGCGTACGCTGATTAAATAGTTGATTGGAGAGGGAAAAACATACAAAGAAGTGTAGAAAATGGTAGGTTGCTCAGCTAAAATGATCTTGAATGCGTAAAAATGGCAACACAAAACCAGAAAGACATGGAAGAAAACGGATGGATCAAAGAATAGCCAAAATGGCAAAGACTCAGCCAATGATCAACTCCAAGGTGATCAAATAAGATCTAAAGTTACCTGTGAGTACTGTAACATGTAGAAGATCCCTATGCGAAGCCAAGTTATCGGCAAGAAGCCCCCGCAAAGTCCCATTACTGAAAAAATGACACGTGCTTAAGAGATTACAATTTACCAAAGAACACATTGACTGACCTAAAGAGAATTGGCGCAACATTTTGTGGACTGATGAAAGCACGATTGTTCTCATTGGGTCTAGGGGCTGCAGACAGTTTGTCAGATGCTGAATTCAAGCCACAGTACACTGTGAAGACAGTGAAGTATGGTTGTGCAAGCATCACGACATGGGGATGTTTCTCATACTATGGTTATCAGGCCAATTTATTGCATACCAAGGATTGTGGATCAGTTTGAATACACCAAAATATTTTAAGAGGTCTTGTTGCCTTATGGCGAAGGGGAAATGCCCTTGAAATGGGTGTTCCAACAAGACAATGACCCCAAACACACCAGTAAGCGAGCAGCATCTTGGTTCCAGAAAAACAAGATTAACGTTACGGTGTGGCCAGCCCAATCCTCGGACCTTAATCCAATAGAAAACTTGTAAGGTGACATAAAAAAAGCAGTTTCTGTGGTAAAACCAAGAGATGCAGAGGAATTGTGGAATGTAGTCCAATCGTCCTGGGCTTGAATACCTGTTCACAGGTGCCAGAAGTTTGTTGACTCCATCCAACACAGATGTATAACCACGGTTTGTGAAAACTGCTTCACAACTAAATATTAGTTCAGTGATTCACAGGATGGCTAAATCTTCAAGTCTTTTTCAGTTTATATATTAAATGTTTTGAGTTTGTAAAGACAAATGCAGACACTGCTATTTTTTTGAACAGCCTAACATTCTATTTTCTTCACTTTCTATAAAGTAATAACAAATTTGATAGACTTTTCTTCATGTTTTGATTTGGAATAGACTGTGCATTGTTTCCAAAGTTTCTAAACTAAATGTCTATCTGCTGGTTTCAACATTTGCTCAAGCACAAAGTAAACCCCACCTCCCATAAATTTGCAGTCCACATATTTTGGCTAATGTTTTTTCATAAATATAATTCACCTGCATTCGAATTATTCTTTTTTCTCTGTCTATGCTTTTAAGGCCTTTGCTTTATCCATCCGATGTTCTGACTTCCGGTTTCGTATCTTGCTTTCAAAATAAACGTCTGCGGTAAAACGCTTTGTGTATGATAACAATATTAGCATTTTGTTGCAGCTTTGTATAGTATGTTAAAAAGCTCAGCTTTCAATAATATGTTCAAATCCTCTAGTTGTGTGTATGTATTTAGGTTTGTATTAATGTTATAGTATACTGTATATATAGTGTATATGTATTATGTGTGTCATTTAAATATTTTCACTGTTTGTAAAAATAGACTTCTATGGGGTAACTCCCACAGGTGGTACATGCAGAGGACATTTACTCTATAGGGATACACACACTGGTACAAATACATACATTAAATTAGCTTGAAATAACTTGTCATTAACTTGCATAAGGCTAAAATGCATTTCATGGGGATATTCTGTCACTGATCTACACAAAGTATTACAGTAAGTCAATGGTTAAACACTGTGTAAAAAATACAAATGGCGATTTATTATGAATAATAATACATATTTTATATACCATATTGTTAATCATATTCACTGTTAATGTTTATAAAGTATTTTTCCATACTTTACAATTGAAGCTTTTATTTTGGAAGTTCTATGACCCGGAAATATTTACACTTTTCTGGTGTTGTTGCTGAGAAGACGCGATCATTTCACTAGTTATGCTACGCTAATTGTGATTTCTAGGCGTTGGCATCTACACTTTTTTTCCCACACCCTATTTATTTTAAACTTCAAACATTAAAGCGTAATTTTGGTCTAATAATGGCAAACTCCGTTGCTTTTCACAGTCAGCTAGCCTCAATCATGGAGGTTTTGGCTAACGCCGCGGTGGCTGAAATTTGCGAGCTTGTTGACAATGGCTATGCGGTCCTGCATTTGGAGATTTCTCGAGGGCAGAAGGAGAATGAAGCGCTAAGGAGAAAACTACGTCTGATGGAGCTGAAAGTGTCTCGTGTGAGTGCTCTGAGAGCGGGAATGGGAAGTTCCATCCTCGCGCACAGTCGCTCTCGAGCTCACCTTGGCATGGAATCGAAAAGGACAACAAGTAAGATTGTGGGCGTTCCAATACACCATGGACCTACCTAGGCCTACCAGATACTTTACAACAAGACACGATGTGTGTGAGAATGTAAACTATTTCCTTGTCTAACGGTACTTCTTATAGGCGAGCTACCATGTCGGAGAGCAATTGATTCCCAAATTGTCACCAGCCTGTTTAGGGACGAAAAATCCGAAAGTGACACTGGACAAACCAACACACAGAGAAAGGTAAATTTCAACATTACTTTTGGAAGTGTTCTACATTTATCTTCTACAATAATAAATATGGAAGTCTAATATCCCAGCGATTATAAACACAACCTAATTCTGAATGCAAACATTGTGTACAGCATATTGCAGTAAAGCAATTCAGTTCCAGTCTTTTACTGTATTTTCATTACAGACATGTACTGTAGCTACGTATGACATGTCTCCGATTTATTAGATTATTACCCATGCACTTCCAGCTGACTATACATAACCTTGTCTAATGCAGCCTGCAACACTGAATGTGATAAAGCCAAAATCTCAGACGATCAAAGAAGAGAGGCAGGAGGATGTCTGGGAGAATATTGATGGAGGAGCGAGACTGAGTAATGGTATGTAATGTAATGATAGACATACTTCATTCATTGTTTTCATTGTACTATGTTTGTCATTATGCTTTTTAGGAAGAAAGTGTAATGTTACCTACATGGCATTATCCTCAGTGCTGAGTCATACAATTTAGCATTATTCTAATAAAATTATAAGTTTTTATACAAAAAAGAATGTCATACAAATACTGTATTTATGTTAGACTCTGTACAGCATAACATTTAATTATGTTTTAGATTTCATGTCAATTGTTTGGCATTCATGTAGAATTTGTACAAACCAGATTTTTTATATTGCTCATTTGTTGACTTATTTTTTATGATTACCTTCATGGTGAAAGTCTAGTCTAGTGCATAAGTGACTCTCACACTGTGTTCTTACATTTTTGTAGAAGCTTTAAATCCAAGTGTTGACGAAGGAGAAATGCACTCTAACATAGACACAGAGGCGGCTCAACCAATCAGCAAACAGGAGAACACAAGCTCTTGTTTATGGGTAAGAGGTGAGACAGACAGCAAGGGCCTCTTACCAGAAGCAAACAAAAACCTGAGTGCAAACAAAATACCTCAAAACACAGGATTGGACAGTGGTGACGGAATACTTGACCCTGTGAGCTTTGATTGTATGATGTTTGAGCCTGCCAGACCACTTGAGACACTGAGCACTCAGGTCTCTGGGGCCGATATTCCTGAATGCTCATATTCTCATGTGGAAGCTGTTCCTTCAGATTCAGATCAGGGTTTTCCCTTTGCGATCAGCAACCCAGGTCGCTCCATGACTGAGCACAAACAAAACGTAGCATACAGAGACAATAGGCAGAGGGCACAGCTGTCCTCAGACGAACCTCACACGACTGTTCGAAAAGGTATGGACACTGAATCCAGCGCGCTGGTCCTGACGGAAGGTTGGGTCTCTCATGAAGGTCAAAACAACAATGCTGCGAGTTACAACCGGGAAGGTGCAGCAGGCAAGCTATTCATTTGTACGTTCTGTGGTAAGACGTTGGCTTGTCTGAAGAACCTCAAGACTCACCTGAGGGTGCACACAGGTGAGAAACCTTTCAGCTGCATGCAGTGCGGGAAGCGCTTCTCGGACTCCAGCAACCTGAAGCGACACCAGAGCGTCCACACGGGCGAGCGGCGCTACGGCTGCAGTCACTGTGGGAAGCGCTTCGCCCAGTCGGGCTCACTCAAAGTCCACCTGAGCGTCCATACAGGGTGCAAGCAGTTCAGATGTCCACAGTGTGGAAAAACTTTCATATCTGGTAATCATCTCAAGAGACACATCAGTGTCCATGAAGGAGAAAGACTTTTACCAACTACTTTTCAATAAGTATAAGCATACCAAACATATTTTAGTCCAGCTTGATCATCCAAAATTTATACTTTGTGGGCCAGTTCCATGGACAAGGAGATTTCCATTCAACTTGATTATTTAGTCCAGGACTAGGTTTAATCTTTGACTGAAAAACCGACCTTGTAGCTAGTGTTTTTGTATCTATCATTGAAGCTGTTAGTCAACCATCTGTACATAAAAGTGCCTCAGTTTTCGAGGAAAATATTTGTGTGTACTGGTTTTTGGATGTTTAAGTGGTGTTGTCAATGAACTATTAACTATTAAATAGGTGGGAATATTGTAATAATAAAGTGTACTTACTGGACTGTTTTTGTTTGATTTGATAGTGTATGAAAGGGCCGTAGGCTGAATGAATAGCATTCTTAAATAGCCAGAAAATATTGAATGGATGGTTAAAACACATGATTAGTGCTATGAAAGTCTTACAGTCAATGGAATATTGCTATGGGATTAATGTCAGCCTCCACAATGAGACATTTTTAAGTAATTTGAACACTGAATATGGATGACATGGTCATTCAGGTTGCTACATTGTTACATTTATTTAATAAAATGTTATAGGCTCACAATAAACAACAATAGATTTGCAGTACATCTTGAAAGTTCACTGTAAATATTGAATCTTAAAAAAAAGCCTATGTACTTGACCACTATAAAAACACAATTTCGCTTCACTTATAGATGATGATTTTGAGTTTAAAGCCAGTTTAGTTCACCTATTTACAAATCTGCTAGGAAATGTTTAAGATTTAATTTTACAGTGCTTGCAAGACAGCTCATTGGCTTAATGAATATATAAAACAAAGTGCAAAATACATTTAAATTACATCATTGAAATAAAAAAGTGAAAAACAATTTCATGTACATGATAAGTACCAGACTAAATGTGGAGACTAGTTAAGTCCATCTAAACAATATGATTGTAAAAATGTAAAGTACATTCAGTCTATGTCATCATACAAACACAACAAAATTATAATGTCTATGTTTTGACACTTTCTATAATAGATAAATTGCATTTTTTAATGAAATATACCATCAACTAGCAATAATTGATGCCTACAATCAAAAAAACACATTTTTCATAAACATTTGCAAGTACTGAGGTTTTGGACTCTTATTTTTTTCTTTTCAGAGAATTGCATTATTTGGAATAATGGTTCCAATTTCGCACTTGGGAGTACATAAATACTGCAATACTTCTCAAATGACTTTACCCTAGACAAACTACATATGAGACAATCAAAACCAACATTTGTATTACAGCACCAATGTATAAATGTATATAAAAGAATGACAGAGTTGCACTTTTAGTAAAGCACAATTCACCTTTTAAAAAAATATATATATTCTAAAAGCTTGGCATAGTTTGAGGCCCAAACATGACACTCATTTAAACTTTATAAAGTAAAAACTTAATAAAGCTGTACAGTACATACTTTATTCAGCTACTTGTTCTGCCCTTTTCCTGATGGAATGGGTTGATAATCAATATTTTTTATTTTAAATGCTACTAAATACTCAACTTTGAGCCATTTGTGAGTTGAATGAGGAAAGGACGTTAGTTCCTTTCTGCAGTATTTGACATTATAACCTCAACATTCACTCCATAATAAGGGCATTGGGTTAACCACAAATGGCCACTTATATTGTGAGAACTAGGAATATGACTGCACATGTTCCAGCAAAATGCTCTCTGAATACCAACGATTGCTCAGGATATTTTAATATCAACCCTACTCTAGGTAACTATATAAATGTATCCCCAACGACATATTGTCCATCTCAATTACTGTATTTTAAATTATTGCGCTTAAATATTCAGCAGGCTTCTGCGCCTGCTGATATGTAGCCCTACTTTGTTAGGCAGACATTAGCCTGCTTCTAGCTAAGATAAAGGCACTTAGCATGTTGTATTTCCACAGGAAAAAAATGGCACTTTATAATTCCATAGTTAGAAATAACTTCCAGGTAGTATAGGTTTAAAAACAACAAATCCATGTTGTCCATTTGGCTATATTAATATTAATGATTAGCAATGTTCTCGCACTGTAAGCCACTGCTACTTCAACAGCTTTATAATTGTATTTAAAATACTGGAAGCTAGAAAATAAGTCACGTTGGACAGCCCCAAAAATGCCAAGGTCAACAATCAACAAAATAAATGCAGGTTTTTCAAAATACATAAAATCTTTGCATTAAGTAAAATACTACTTATCTTTTCTATTAATGATTATTGGTGTCATCTGGCACAAGCACATCACTGATCAGTTTGCTCAGTTCATTATATTATTAAAAAATGTATTCTTAAATGCATTTCAATGTAAAAGTCTTTCAATTAATTCTGTCAAATATGTTGCTGATCTTTGATCTTTTGCTTCACAGATGTCACCTGCTCACCCCAATAACCTGTATTATGACAAGATTGTCACTTTCTAAATTATGTGCAAGTGCAATCTACATGCGTTACTCTAATGAAATGTACAGTAAGAATATCCATTATGTCCACGCTTTTTTCTTTGATTATAGCTTAATATCCGTCCCCCGTGAGGTCCTCACATGAGTGAAAGTGTGAGTGTACACACAGCTTTCATCTACTCATTTGCTGATGTAATATCCTGGAACAAAGATCGAGAACAAAAATATTTACCATCTTAATATGCAACTGAATATGTCATTCCTTGTGGAAAATGCAATTAAAAATGATGACGATAAGACTCACCTCCGTCTTTGCTTTTCTCCACTTGCCCATGGGCCCAGACTTTGTGAGGACTGGAGAAAAAGAAGTGTAATAAATATTGTCAAAAAATTTTAACACACAAAAAAGCCCCAAAGAATACAATAAAATTTTGCTTACATAGAGAGGTAAAAATCAATAATAATGTTGTGAACGCCATTGTCAGTCCCCACAACAGGCATCTGAAAAATAATTATTGTTTATATTAGCAGGTATTGCAAACAAGGTCTGACACGTTTTTATGAAGGACTACATTTACAATTAATATATATTAGCAAATGTTTTTATTTTTTACTTTCCTAAGAAGCACTGATCTTTGATGTCGATATTTTAAAGTGATTGTGCTATTTCAAATTAGAGTAAAATGAAGTCATTGTTCCCATTTTAATGTGAAGTGAAGGTTTTAGGCCCACTGCTAAATAGAATTATTGCAGTGATTAAGTATTTTTGCACCATCATTACAATATTCAGCAAAAGCAAAGGCCACCACATACACAATGCTGAAGGCTTACCTTGAAACAACGGCTGAGAGGATAAATACCATGAGAATCACGAGGAAGAGGCCTTTCACCGTGGTATAAGCTGAAACACATAATGTAGCATGTTTTAACAAAACTGACAGAAACAATCATACTTCTGTCTTCTAATACTGTTTAAGTGGGAAAGCGAGCTTTATTCATGATGATATTCATAGGTTGTTATTTATTCATTATGATATTCGTAGGTTGTCATTACTTCATTATGATATTCATTGGTTGTTCATTATTCATTATGATATTCATAGGTTGCTCATCACATCAAAATATGTTTGTTTTAGCACTGAATGTCCAACTCAAAACATAATTAATGGGAGCTGATGTAGCTTTGTTCTAAAGTGCATTACTAAGGCTTATACGAAGACAAAAAACTAGTAGCTACATTTCGTCATCATTTTCTGGTCTACTTTTTTAGATGCAGTATAACCTTAAAGATACAGTCCACGATGTTCTTAATTGCAAAACTATTTTACCCCCCCCCCATGTTAGTCCGGATGTGTAGTATATTGTCTACATTATATGCACAATTTAAGTAGAATCATGATTTTACCGTAGTTAGCTTGAAACCTGATGGTGTTTCTTAACGAGCGTCAGGCAGGGAATTCCCAACAAATATGTGACGTATGGTTTGCTAACGTAGGGGAAGTCACATTGACAGAGCTGTCAATCAAACCTGAGCTATATGGTGATGAGTTTAATGAGTTTAATGAGTCTAATGAGTTTGCAGAGAGAACCTCTAAACACAGGACGAGAGAAAATACGATCCTTGACATTTCAGAGAAATAAACTAAGTCCCAAGTGGGGACCCGTTTTAGATCTAGGGCACCCTAAATTCAAATTTTTTAGAACCTAGAGGCCTAAATAGTTCTAAATATTGCCTAAAATCGCAGAAGGCATGTTTAACGGGGTAGGTAATATTGCAGGAAGTCTACTGTGTTTTAGCGAGCTACCATTTGCATTAATTTGCATTGTTACAGATGTCTCTCATCTAATCTTTTCAGCAAATAGTGATACGTACCGCTTGTTACCACAGGGGGAGTTTTACAAAAAAGAAATACAGTTTTTGGCCACCAAGTACAGTAGCATTGGTGTGCACAACAGTTATTAATCCAAAGCTTTGTTTGGGTCACACCCATTTATAATTTGACTTGCTTAACATAGCATATATCTGTATAATGAAAGAGTTTTAGATAATATTGTATTGAAAGACAGTTTTGAAGAGAAGCTCACCAAAAATCGGTTTTAAAGCTATTACCTGCGTTCTAATTAAATACACGAACACGGGTGTAATCGGTGGTCTATGAACCAATACTGCAGATTGCAGCAAATATCTCCAGAGTGTGAGTAGCCTAATGGTGTACTCACTCGTCTTAGAAGCAAGAATTTGCAGGTTAGAACCATGAGTAAGGATGTGTGTGTATGTATGTATATATGTATGTATATATATGTGTATATATATATATATATATATATATATATATATATATATATATATACACACACACTCAGTCTAATGCCCAAGTTTAGGCACCCTGACAATTTCCAGGATATTCATTTATAAATAATTGGGTGTTTGGATTAAACATTTGCATATGACTGTATTTTTTTTACTATTTCAGAAGTTTAAAGTATTATTTGTACAGCTTACAATAACAAAAAATTGGTGATTGACAATCTTTAAATCATTGATTACACTCCATGTCTGTACTTCCTTGGTTAACGCAAGTGTTTCTAAAAAAATCAAGACATGTTTTTGCAATAACCGGATGCACTTTTGAGTTCGTCAGCCTAACACTGCTTAGGATAGTTTGCGTTCTATTTTTAAAAGCCAAATTTATTTCATTTTTTTGCTCATTTCTAGGCTAAGTATTTGCACACAAAATACTGGTAAACAAAATCTAATAATAATGAATAATAATGCATTGAACTTATATAGCGCTTTTCTTCCAAGGAACTCAAAGTGCTTTAACACAGTGAAGTGGAAAGCCCACCTCATCCACCACCAATGTGTAGCACCCACTTGGGTGATGCACGGCAGCCATTTTGCACCAGAACGCTCACCACACATCAGCTATCAGATGGAGAGGTGAGTAGTTGAATATGCCATTTAGGAAGGAGGGGGATTATTAGGTGGCCATGATCGAAGAGAAAAGCCTGGTTGGGAATTTGGCCATGACACCGGGGTTAACACCCCTACTCTTACGATAAGTGTCATGGGATTTTTAATGACCACAGAGAGTCAGGACACCAGTTTAACGTCCCATCCGAAAGACGGCACCCTAAGCAGGGCAGATGTCCCCATCACTGCCCTGGGGCATTGGGAAAGATCTTTAGACCAGAGGGAAGAGTGCCCCCTACTGGCCCTCCAACACCACTTCCAGCAACACTGGTCTCCCATCCAGGGGCTAACCAGGCCCAACCCTGCTTAGCTTTAGAAACAAACCAGCAGTGGAATACAGGGCTCTATGCTGCTGGCTCTAACCTTGCCAATGTCAGTAATGATTATAATCACCCAAAATGTTGATCATGAATTAACCTATAGTCACTATAGGCAGTGAAGTTAACACCAATCATCAGCCTTCAAATGTCAATGGCTTGAGTGTTTGTTTGCTACTTAGGGTAACGTTATTGGAGTGGAAACGGCTAAAAATGAAGAACGTCATTCAATTAAAAAAAGAATCCAAAGACAGGATCTGCTATTATAATTTCATTTTCAAGATATGCAAAAAAGAAACAAGGAAAAAATTCTTAAAAATGTACACGGTGCATACAGGATTACGGCTGCCGACAACTTCCTATGAGTCAGTGAATGCTGCATTCATATTATGTCTCCCACCTTCCCTACTGAAAGTTTGCCGAATGAATTCCGTAAATACACCCCCCCTCAATCAAACGTGTCAAATCATCAGTGAGGATTTTCATTGAAGCCTGTAACCACTGGTCCATCCAGGACTAACAAACAGATACTGATACTGCAAATTCTGTTTGCACAAACTGCTTGGCATAAATGTTAAGAGAATGTGGCTGTGCCCGTGTTTTTATATAGAAAGAAACTGTTGGGAAAGAATCTCTGTCCAAAAAGAAATAATTCCACTGGTAGAGAAAAGATGCAAACTCGCAAGTCGCAACATCTTGTATCTTAGGCAATTCATTAACCTGTTTCACCACGGGAATGTGTTGATTTCTAGTCAGGATAAAACATTCACCAAGGAAATATGGAAATGGGGTAAAATCTGCTTTCAGAAGAATTTTTTCAGTGTAATACCTGAAAATACCTATTTTTCGATGCAAAGCGTACTGTACTAGACATTTAACCTAACATAAATATAAAAGTCTGACATTTGATAAAATTAGATTACGTGACCAGCTTGACTGTGTCATTCAGTTAGAAGCGATTTCGGTGCCTCAAGAATGTGTCATTGAGTATTGTGCCCACACCAACTTCATGTATTTAAATGTTTAATTACAGGCAATGGAGTGAAATCAATGGTTTAGAGATTGGCAAACGCATTTTGTCAGATGTATACTCTACATTTAGAGTATAGCAGTCTAGCGCCACTATCTGTCTGTAATAGTCTATTACATGTTTACTTAATTTATCGTGTTTTGAAGTGGTAAGATTGCCTCAAAATTAAATGAGATATCTGTAGGTTTTTTTGACACTTTGCAAGCTAATCAACAAGCTTGTCAACACGACCATCAGTCAAAGTGTGTTTGAAGATATGATGATGATGTGTTTTTTACTAGCCTACAGTACAATTTCATTTCTAATCCAGACTGAAACGTACCTGCTGGTTGGGGTTTTGGGGGGCAGGTATTAGAGAGGAAAGCTGAGGGGGGTGGGACATCCAGGAGGCCTCCGTGGGATTGCCCATAATGCACCTGGGAGACACAGGTCTCCGTGACAATCTCCTCCTTTGGCGTGGGCTCGTGAGTCATCTCAGGTTCGTACAACAATTTATCAGGCGGGGAAATGATCTCACTGTCGTCTGGAATGCCAAAGGACACAAACACAGCTGAAGAAGGCTGTTGAATATTTCACATAGCTGTTCAATGTGGGTGTGGTTTAGCCACTAAGCTTGGCAGCTGAGGCCTGGGCTGATAAGGCATATCACGTAAGCTTCAGCAAACATGTCGTTCAACTCACTGTGTTTCTATAGGGAAGCTGCCACGTGCCACAGTGTTGCACATGGGGACAATAATACCATGAATGTATCCAGTCCAGAAATACATTTTACCAAAATTACATTAAAGGTACAATATGTAGTTTTCCAAAACAATAACAAAAGACGTACTTTGGATTAAAAAAGCAAACATCACTATACCTATATTATATATATTTCTTAGTTGTGTACTTACATTATCCTAAATGTTTCCACCAACTTTAAATTCCTGAGAAATTAGTAATATCATTCGAAGACACAGGACTTTTCATTTTGTCTTCCGTCAATGGCGTCATATAACCTCTGACTGCTCTAGTTGTTTTAAGTTCCAGGGAACCGCCAAACATAACGTGAATAAAGTTATGATATTTTTAACAATACATTACTTCTTCAGTTATCATTTTTTCTGCCAGAGACGTTAGATTGGAAGGTTGTCATTGACAACAATAACAAAACCCATGATCCCACGCTACTTCCCGATGTCATCCAAGTACATATTTTCGCTATTGTTTTGATTGAGAGACCCCTAGCGGCCAAAAACTACATATTGTACGTTTAAATAAGTAAAACAATCCTATAATAACATCCACATTGCTAGTGTTAGGACTGTTGCCTCCATCCCAGTTCATCCCACACAGATGCTCGCAGCTTAGCCGTACTCACCATAGGAGAAATCGCAGCTGGTGTCCAAGTCGGTGGTGCTGTGTGCCATCCAGGAGGACTCTGCGAGAGGAAGATGACGGACCACTCCAAACACCTTCTCATCCAGCCATGACTGACACGTCTCTGTCATGTCACTAAACATACTAGCTAGAGACCTGCGGGCTTTCCGTCTGCGCCGGAAGATTCTAGAGGGGGAGGAAAAATATTTTTTCTCATTTGTTACATTACTACTGTTATTCATTTTTAAATGGATAAAATTGTATGTGGTTCCTTTGTGTCTAAAAATAATTGTACCAAATAATTAATATGTAAAAAGAAAATTGCATATAATATACAGCTATGGAAAAAATTAAGAAACCAATGCAAATCTTTTCTTAAATCAACCTACCATTGGGACACTACATCAATGTGAGACTTAAAGTCACACTACATCAATGTGAGACTAAAAGTCACACTACATCAATGTGAGACTTAAAGTCACACTACATCAATGTGAGACCTAAAGTCAGACTACATCAATGTGAGACTTAAAGTCACACTACATCAATGTGAGACCTAAAGTCAGACTACATCAATGTGAGACTTAAAGTCACACTACATCAATGTGAGACTTAAAGTCACACTACATCAATGTGAGACCTAAAGTCACACTACATCAATGTGAGACCTAAAGTCACACTACATCAATGTGAGACTGGTGGAGTGCAAAAAACATTTTTGTATACAATTATAATTATTCCAACAAATATTGATGTTTGACCAGTTGCCATTTTCTGCAAATAAATGCTCTGAATGACAATATTATTCTTTGGAATTTGAGAGAAAGTTTTGTCAGTAATTTATGGAATAAAACAAAACTTTTCGCCCCTCATTTTTCTCCCCTCTCAATTGACCTATCGCCGGCCCCTCCCCCAAAACTGCCATTGTCCAATCACACATCATAGCAACCGTTACAATGTGAGCAGGTCCGACAAAAATTGACTCCAAGCAGGACAGTAAAGCGGTGCGCCAACGGCATTTGTAAATCGGACATTAGATACCCCGAGAGATTATCTGGAGGAGTTGTGTTCTTTCCCTTCCCAAAGCCGATAACACAACGTGAGCGGTGTCTACAATGGATAAAACAGTGTGGACGGCTCCACTCCCAGTTAAATGTGTCTAACATTACGAAGCATAAATACGTCTGCTCAAAGGTAAGGCTAACAGCTAACTAGTTACCGTGTTGTCTAGATCTACTAACTAGAGGCAAGA
>JACXGM010023470.1:0-16186 GCA_016801145.1 Umbra pygmaea
TTTTCATATTTTGCACCTTACTAAAGAAATGAGCATATCTTTTGCACATCCGTTGTGTTAAAATTGTCAATTTGAATACATTTTTTTTAAAGAAAGTTATGGAAATATTTGTTAGTCTGGTTATCCGATTCATCGATTAATCGAAGAAATAATCAACCGATTAATCGATTATCCAAATAATCGTTAGTTGCAGCCCTAAAACAAACATACTTACAGATTCCTAATCAGCTCATTCATTCATCTCAATCCATAATACCAGCAGGTGTAGAGTGGTTGCATTCCCCTAAAGTCCTATAGCTGCATGAAGGGACCTGCAAAGCCGCCCAGAAAGACACTCACACAACAGAGTATTTTTTACATTTTTGTCTAAATTGCAGAGTGGTGTCTTCCTTCCAAGATACATGCCCGGACACCTGACCATTGTGTGGTCAGACCAAAATTGTCTTATACTAAAACAGCCATAATAAAAACCTTAATACAACCTCCCTCCCTGATTGTCCGAGTGTGACCTCCTACCCATGGGTTACTGCGGCCAGTGTTAGCCAAACACTGCCACTACCTGGAGGAGGTACCCCACCGGAATCCCCACTGGTAGGTACAGGTCAACAGGGTTCCCATGGCAGCTTTGAGAATCTCCCTGTGTATTATGTAGCCCTTCTTAGGGCATTGGCTTAATTGGACCCACCTTGCCTAGCAGGCTCAGGGTCACTGAGGGAGGGGCTGCTCAAGTAGGTTTTGACCGTTATGTAACACAAGCAGCCTACAATAGGCCCAAGAGAGTCAGAATGTCCAGTGTCCAGGTCCTTCAGGCTGTCCCTAAAAGAAAGAGACCTCTCCATAGAAGTAAATTATTAATCACTCTTTTAGGTGAATATTAGTTTGAAGCCATTCGGTATATTGTGCAATGAATCCATAATATAAGTTAATTTCATAATATTACCATTATCCCTCTGTACAACCTCACAGCCCCCCCATACAGCTCCAGCTCAAAAAAACATAGGCCTATAGTATAAGGGTAAGCAAGTATCAGACACCACACTCATATCATGGCATTCACAAAATCACTTTCACCAGTACCTAACACATACCATACACCTCTGCTCCCACAATATAATCCATGTGTCTATTACCCTTGAAACATTTTTTTTTTTTTAGTTAATAAATAACGAAAGTTATCGTCCATATCTAATTTAACAATTGTTTACCCATCTTACAAGTCCTTTATATTCCTTCATTGTTTTTTGTAAGGAATTTTAATATAGCCAGGGAGTAGCGTTTTTATCGCGAAAAAGCTGATTGTCAATGTATAGTTTATCAACAACAAGCGCAACGCGTTTACCTTTCATTCTGTTTTCCTCTTGGATCGGATAAAGTACTTTACGTCGTTCTGCAATTATTTTGGGGAATTGATCATTCATACCGATGTTTGAACCTGCAAGTCTTTTCCCCAAGCTGTTAACATTGATTTTATCCTTAAAATAGGCAAATTTAGCAACGATAGGGCGTTCATATTTTTGATTTCTTTGTCCGAAACGGTGAACACGTTCAAACTTGATCATTTCGGCAGTATCGCGTGGGATTTTAAGCTCCGTTTGGAGAAAATCAGCCATGACTTCCTCGATAACTTCGCCTTCTTTCACTTTGATACCTGCGAGTACTATATTATTTTTCATTGATCTTGTTTGTATGTCCAGTAATGAGTCTTTCAAAAGTTTGTTCTCCTTTTTTAATTCATTGATATCAGTTGCCATGTTGATAACAGAAATATTTAGTTTGTTTGTCTCTTTCTCTAACAACGCCGTTTTCTCGTCATTCATTTCAAGACTCGCTTTTAGTGCTTTTATATCCTTACTGACCAATTCAAGTATTCCCAATTTATCATTTATTGACTTTAATATGTCCAAATCTGCCCTTACCGTTCCCGGAGGTGAAAATATTATATCGTCCGTGTCTGTTGAGGAATCACGTTTACGTTTTGGTATCGGTTCTCCAGCTTTACTTTCATCCATAGTTGTTTGATGTACGTAATATTTGTCAATAAATCGCTCTATTCTCTTAATTTGTTTCTTGTTATTATCCAGTTTGTTTATTTTTTTTTAATCCGTAGCTACTGTCGTTGTGACTTTATTTGATATATTATATCTTAATGTTTGTCTTGATGCGCCTTACACAATCTAAATTAGTCCGCCATCTTGCCTACCAAGCTTATTTTTCTCTGTAATTTTGTTTGTTTGTTTCCCTGTAAAACACACAAAAATGACTGAATGTTAGCTGTAAGCATCTATGGTACCCATAGCCATAATCACAATATTAATACAGAACAGTTCAACAATGTTTTTCTGCCCTGTGTGATCTACTGTGTTTGAACTGCTATTTCACAATATGCCTTCCTACCTTTTGGTGTTTTTTTCAACAGGTTATTTCAATTGCAACTAAACAATTCTATATATCACAATTGGGTAATGTGGAGTGGATGTACGGTGTTAAAATATGTTGTGTAAATTTTGTTCATGATGAGTCAACCATCTAGCTTTTGTGAACAATCCCAAAATAATCTAAATGTTTACTGTTACCCTTGAATGCTTTGATTACAGACCTGACCTTGGTCCCCTCTAAAAGGAAAATCTGAGATCACTATCAAAATGACAACAAATCTAAGTGATACTGAACCAAATTCACAGTGGCACAAATGTGGTATGTAAGTGTCACAATGTTGTAGGTGTAGAGAGAGGGAGATCCGAATCAGGAAATTGTTGTCAGATGAAATGGTGTATTTATTCAAAGGTCCAAGTAGCAGAGGAAAAGCAGGTTGCAGGGTACAAAAATAAACAAGTAGCACGACAGATATATATGTAGCCTACATGCTCTTCACAGTGGCACGGGACACTGACGCTAAAACATATATAAAGAGCGTACGCCTTAACTTCCAAACTTATATGACACACTTCTCACAACACTTCAAAAAAGAACTCCTGGAATAGCCTTCAAATTGCGACGTGGCGAGTCAACACAGTGACAGTCTTACAATGTCCAACATCTCTCTCTCAGTCTATTCAGCTTATATATCCTATAGCTGACTAGCTACGGTAACACAGCTGACTGTAGTTACTAATCAAAATCTAGCAACACAGCACACACCGCCTGCCCCTAGTCTCGCAAGAACAGACTGAGTGGGAGATGTCAGATTTAAAGGGACCTACACATATAAACATAGAAAAAAACCACCATGCATTGCATTGAATAAACACAAAATAACTGATATATAAATGAGTCCAACATAACTAGTCATAGTCCATGTAAACGCCAGCCCACACAGGGCTTGGCGTGACAGTAAGGTTTGTTCTGTATTTGTTTTTTATGTATGCTTGTTACAAAATGAGCAACTGCTATTGTAATTTTATTGTGATCTATTCAAATAATGTATAGGCTAGTTCATCAAGGTTGCATGAGGATTAAATTGGATGCAACCCTGTATAGTGCAACAAACCAACCCTCCAGCCCTGCACTCAAGTTACTGCTTGATAATGCGTAAAGATTTGAGATTTGACAGCTGAATGGTTTGGCTATACTGTCGCACTTCTGTTTTAAAACTTACTTTTTATGGATATGAAATTAATGATGACAAAGTTGTATGTGGAAATATTGTTTTAAATGGCAGACATCGTAATACCAAACAGCACATAGGCCTATCTAACGAAAAAATAAGTATGAAAAATTTACATAATTATTGTAATAAAGAAATCTGAAGAAATCATTCAAATGCATTGTGTAGGGCTGCTTAATAATCAAATACACCAAAACCTCTTTGTTTGTAAATTATGTCAATGGCAAGGTCCAAACCTATTTCCACAGGAAGTCAAAACAAACCTTCAGTAGATTGCAAATGTGAAGTGGTGATATTTTGTGAATGACAGATCTAGTTTTTCTGATCCAGGTTGATAGACTACATGAAATACATATCTGATAAGGTATAGGGTACGTATGTGCCAATATGTAGGAGTGCACTGTTGTTGTTGTTTTTATTACATCACTATGAGTGGCCTAAGTGATATTTTCAAATCCTACACACAGTGGCTTTAGAAAAAGAAACAGGTAAAGACACTCTGAAACTTTAGAAATGCAGTTTGTGCTAAATCAGTCATAAAATATTGGATCTCTGAAATGTAATCTATACCAGTCTTGCACAATCGTAAGATTTATAAATAATGCATTGTCTTAAAAACTGCACTAAGAATGTTGTACTTAACAGTAAAAAATGATGTACAGCCTTCCCCACCTGTTTGACACTATAGACCACCTCAAGACAGTATTCCATCAACAAATACAAGCTTGTAGAGAGGCCCACATCCATGTGATGTGACTGTTTTTGACATTTGTTGCAGAGCAATGGCAGAAAACACCTACTCCTCCAGAGGATGTTATTGAACCTAACCATTTATTTTCGAGCCTACATCCATACTCAGCTTTAATAGTAAGTATACTTGTAGGAGCCATTCAGCACATTTATGAATATATTTTTATGTAAATAGTTGTATACATACTTATTTAAAGATTAAGACATTTTTACCACTAGATGGTGGTATGTATCTAGTCTATGAGGTAATATTGGCCAAATGATGTGAGGTGCTCTAAGGTCACAGGTGAACAGAAAGTCTTGGAAGCATAGGTGGCACAGCACAACTGTTGGAAAGGTTAGCCTTCAGGGCTTTCTGCCCAAAATCTAGTTAGGTTTAGGCAACAAAACTACTTGGTTAGGTTTAGGAAAAGATCATTGTTTGGGATAAAATAGAAAGTTTCTGGCAGAAATCCCTAAAACTTCTCCCATGTGCCCATCATCCTGCAATAAATATGAACATTCACCCATAGATTTACGTAATTGTTTTTGGAAATTCACAGTAATCTATAGAGAACGTGCTTCAAGTTCTAATTGAGTTGTAGTATTGTCCACTTTCCTTTGTAAATAATCAACTCCCCATAATACTACTTAGACTAAAATGTTAAAATAGACATCCCACTTTTGTGGCTCTCATTTTGTGAGTTTAAAAACTAAAAAATTACAGACCCACTCCTGCATTTGATTCAACAATGCTTGTCAATGACTTGTAGCAACAGTGCCAACAGTGTTATTATATATTATATATCAATTGATATTGATTACTAATACTTGCACCAAACACAAAAGCAATAACTGTGATAAACAACACATTTATTTAATGGCACTTCAGTTAATTAACATTAAAGAAGCTGCCTTCAAAGTCAGTACATAACATGTCACTTTTACTACAACCATAATATTTATTTAATTGAATACGTTCACACTGTGACATTTTCACAACCATAATGAACATAACGTTTTATTGGGGCAGTCCATCAAAATGTTGGCCCATCCAGAACCATAGTTTTAAATGATTTATGGTACAAATATTTTATCTGTATAACTTTTTTTGCTGATAGAGTGAAATAGAAATTTGTGGGTGAATTAAATGGGATTATGGGATTTAAAATATATTTTGAACAATAATTCTAAGTTAAAAGTTAACCACCGAATACACTTCTGCTTACTGCTGTCAGCTGCTAGCGTTGTAAGGGGTTACCTTGAAACCAACACAAAAAAATGCCAATCTCTGGGTAACACTGACCATTAACACATACATTTTCGTGGGGCTGTGGCAAATCAAACATACTGATAAGAACACAAGTAGACAATTATGAATTACCATGACAGGAATTACATATAATGCTCCTTTGTAATGGATGAACTATATCCAGTACCTTAACACAGTGTTTTGTGACTGAAATTGTCAAACAACAACCCATGACCAACAACTCAAGGTCTCAAGGTTTCTGAACATTAAATTAATGATAACTCTGGCAAGTGCTCTATGTCAGCCTTATTTTGACTATGCATGCTACTCATGGTACAATGGTTTTTTAACTTAAAGCACCTTAAACACAGGCTTCAGACTGCTTAAAATAAGGGTATAAGGCTTATTCTGAATGTCCCCATGAGAGCTCATCTTGACATTTCTAATGTTGAGACTATTGGGTGGTTAAAAGTAGAAGATCGAGTCTCTCAGATTCACCAGTGCATGGTACATAGGACTGTGCATGGGGCTGTACCCAAATATTTAATCAATTATTTTAACAGAGTGCGTGATGTTTACAGCTACTTCACTAGGGGCAGCTCTACTGATTTTTTACCTCCTAGAGTTGTAACGTTTCCCAGTTCCCCTTCCCTGGACACAGCCACTTCCTTTGTTTATGTGCCACAGAACTACAATTCCCATTCCCCAGTTCATCTCCCAATGGACTACAGCTTCCCTAGTCAGGTCTCCTAAGAACTACATTTCCCACACCCGGACTCAATTATTCTGATTTAGTACACCTGCTCACTCCAAACAGTATTTTAGCCACACACCTCTCCTTGCCTCTTTGTGAGGTATTCGTGAGTATACGTTTCTCCATACTGAGCGGTCAATTCTTGTTCTTTCTGGCCTGACCATTGCATTGCATTGCATTGCATTGCATTGCATTGCATTGCATTGCATTGCATTGCATTGCATTGCATTGCATTGCATTGCAAGTACCTTGTCTCTGATTATTCCCTTCTACCGTTGCCTTTTATTGGAGCTCTTTTCTAGCCTGACCTATGCCTGATTTGTTGGATTTATGTTTTGGATTACCCTCTGTTCCATCGTTTGAACTGTTTATGCCTTGAGGGGTTATAGCTCTGTCTGCCTGATAGCATATCATGTTTCTCATAACATTTCCATGAATCATGGATGTGTTGATGACATAAATGAGGAAATATTAGAGGACTTAAGGAGACATGATGTTGAAATGCATGTGCTGTTGCCACTTAACCCAAATTTCCCAGCAGCAGAATGGGAGGAGAGTTTATTTGACAGAAGAGCTGCCGCATCGATTATAGTGAGGTAATCTCGTTCTAATGTTAGACAACATTGCAAAAATATTATTCATAACCTTGAGAGGTGAGAGTGAGCACAAAACATTGGAACATATGTCTTGTTTCAGATCATTAAAAGATGGCCCAAAAAGTTAGAGGTTAAAAAAATGGATGTTAGGACCAGGGAAATAGAGGCAGACAAGGAAGCACAAATTCGCATTCGGTAGATGGAGCTGAAGGCTGGTGCAGTAACTTCGTCAGCCGGTCAGCATAGCAATTTTGATTCAGCCAGTAGGAATATTGCTGTAGTTCCTCCCTTTAGAGTGTCAGAGGTTGACTCGTATTTCTCAGCATTTGAGCATGTGGCTGTGGCCCTGCATTGGCCAAAAGAGGTCTGGCCTCTCAACCTACAATGCAGACTAACGGGGAAGGCCCAGGTGGTAGCCTCTCTCTTATTCGAGGACAGTCTTGTTTACAACATAGTGAAAGCAATAGTATTGCATGCTTATGAGCTTCTGCCAATAGCCTATAGGACATGTTTTATAAACCATAAAAAGAAGAGTATTCATATTTTTGTGGAGTTTGCAAGGGATAAAGAATCCTTATTTGACCACTGGTGTGCTGCCAGCAAGGTAACTAATTATGCAGGATTGCGTGAGCTACTATTATTAAAGGATTTTAAGAATGACCTCCCAAACCAAATAGTAGTTCACCTAAATGAACAAAAGGTGAAGACATTGGCTCAGCATAAAACAGTGTTCACTGCATTGCAATTGGAAAACAGGACGAGTATGTCACAAGTGGTAAGAACACACAACTATTAAGCTGACAATTCCGCTGCTCCTGGTAAGAAAGAATGGGAGTTATGTTATTGACATAGAAAAGGCACTATATATAGTTTGCACTATATTAGAGAGTAAGCCTACGTCCCCGTCATTACCTCCCCAGAACAAACCCAAACGTGTTGGCTTTGTTTGCTCTGATGAGCAAGAACATGGACCATTAGCCAACTGTGATTCTGTCTGATATGCTGCCTTGGGGCCTCATTTATAAAGGTGGCGTACGCACAAAAGAAGATGTACGCCGCTCTTTACGCAATAATTGGGATTTATAAGCAAACTTCACAGGAAAATGTGCAGCCCTTCACGGCTACTCTGACCCAGGCCTACGCACAAAAATGGGTGAAATGAGAAATGGCGACACCGCCGGCAGATGGATGAAACACGTAGGCTACTGTAGATCTGTCTGAAACTGCAAACTGTTGTGTAAAGGAAATCGAAATACTGCCTCTCAATAATAATATTAAGATGTCACAAAGCCATGCTTACAATTAACAGCCTGCAGAGAAAAACAAACAAAATAAAACAAGATTGTAACGTAAATGCAAATGAAGCACATATTGCACATATTTGCAAAAAGAACACTCAAATATATTGTGTAATTATATTGACATGTTATGTAATTCATCCTCATAAATAATACAGTAAATAGAACAAAATCATTTTTAAAACTGGTATTCTTGTTGATGTCTCTGTCTGGCGGTGCAGATAGTTAAATAAATAAATGATGATAGATAGATGATAAATAGATAATAGATAGATAGTATTTATTGTCCATTGGGGAATATTTTTTTCATAGTATAAATGTCGTAATCAGATACAGAAACATAGTGTTCATTTATATGCATTTAGTTAATTTTATTTTTAAATGTGTTCCATCATGACACATACCTTAACCATTTTGAAAGGTGCAGGAAATTCCATTTGTGCAGAACGAATTTTCCATTTACAATTAGATTAATACCGACATCTGTAGATTATCAGATACAATCAAATTGATGGTTATAAAAAGCAGCCATCACAATGCGTAATGACTCACAATAGCTGATCTTGCACTGTTAGAAGATAATAATAATAATAATAATAACCTAATGCATACTATTTATTGGCGCCTTTCATAACACTAATAAAAGGGTTTCTGGCGACTTGCACTTTCCAGATGGAATTGACTGACAGGTCAGGGATATCTCAGCCAACCCTTTGCCGGGATATGCCAGGCATGTTAGTATATCGGTATAATAGGGTTGTCGCATAATTACATGAAGTTTCCGTACACGGCGGGTGAATAGGCAAACAAAAAAGCACATTTTGCAGTCGGTGCTATTGACTGCACTCATGTTGCCATAAGGGCAACAAATGAGAATGAACATGCTTTCATTAATCGAAAGCATTTTCATTCCACCAATGTCAAAATAATTTGTGATGCAAACATGTTGCTGTAATGTAACCAATTTTCCCTTACCCGTGGCAGACACACTTTTGCGATGAAGCGCTAGACCCTTTGACATCGACTGACATGACCACTTTTTATTTCCGCCACAGTCCGACTTTCGGCACACTGTGCCCTTAATCAACATTTTCCTCCTCTTTTCCACCTTGCCAACAATATTTTCAAATTCACATTGTGTGAAGTTTTTTGGTTTTCCTCTGAGTTTGCCATGATTTCTCAATCAATGAATATTCATTTTGGGGTGTTTCACTGACTATTTATGGCGTACTATGGGCGTGACATGTAGCCACAAAAGCTGCACCATGTATTAGACTTGATGGTGATTTATAGAGGGAAAACTGCGTAGGATCATTTATAAAACTTTGTGGTGGATTTGTGTCAGAAGTGGCGTACAGACAAATATAGGACGTGCGTACGCTAATAAATATTCAGATTTACGCCAAAAAAGTGGAAAACCAAATTGATTTACGCCAAAAAAGAGGAAAAAAAAAGAGGATTTATGCCAAAAAAGAGGATTTACGCCAAAAAAGAGGAAAACCAAATTGTTTGCGAGGTGGAAAATGTTGTTTGGAGGGCAGAGTGTGGCCATTACTAATGCCAAAAATGCATTGGAGTGGCAAAAATTTGTTGAGTCGGACCATGGAAGAAATAAAAAAAGGGGTCAGACATCCAAGTAGATGCCAAAAAGCATCTAGCGCTTCATCGCGAAAGTATGCCTTGTTTGGGGGAAGATTAGTTAAATTAGTGAGCAACATGTCTGCATCATGAATTATTTGGACATTGATGGAATGAAAATGCTTACGATTAATGACAGCAGTTTCTTTCTCATTTGGTGCACTAATGGCAACGTGCAGTCAATAGCACTGATACATTTGGGAAAGCAGACATAGCTGCAAATTGTGTTTTTGTGTTTGCCTGTTCACTCGCGGTGTACAGAAACTTCAGGTAGGCTAATTATGCGACAAGCCTATTATACCTAACACGTCTGGCATAACCCAGCTAAGGGTTGGCTGAGATAACCCTGACCTGTCAGCCAATTCCCTCTGGAAAATGCCAGTTGCCAAAAATCCTGCTATTATGAAAGGCGCCACTAAATAAAATGCACTATTAGACTATTATTGTTATCTTCTAACAGCGCAAGATCAGCCATCATGCATCAATACGCATTGTGATGGAATGGCTTTTTATAACCATCCATTTGACTGTATCTGATAATAAACAGATGTTGGTATTAATCTAATTGTAAATGGGAAATAGTCCTGCGTAAAGAATTTTTGCACCTGTCAAAATGGTTAAGACATGCGTCACGATGGAACACATTTAAAAATGAAATGAACTAAAAGCATATAAATGAACATTATGATTCTGTAGCTGATGACGACATTTACAATTAAACTACTTTACCCAATGGACAATAATGACTATCTATCTATTATCTATTTACACTCACCTAAAGGATTATTAGGAACACCCGTTCAATTTCTCGTTAATGCAATGATCTACTCAACCAATCACATGGCAGTTGCTTCAATGCATTTAGGGGAGTGGTTCTGGTCAAGACAATCTCCTGAACTCCAAACTGAATGTCAGAATGGGAAATAAAGGTGATTTAAGCAATTTTGAGTGTGGCATGGTTGTTGGTGCCAGACGGGCCGGTCTGAGTACTTCACAATCTGCTCAGTTACTGGGATTTTCACGCACAACCATTTCTAGGGTTTACAAAGAATGGTGTGAAAAGGAAAAAACATCTAGTATGCGGCAGTCCTGTCGGCGAAAATGTCTTGTTGATGCTAGAGGTCAGAGGAGAATGGGCCGACTGCTTCAAGCTGATAGAAGGGCAACTTTGACTGAAATAACCACTCGTTACAACCGAGGTATGCAGCAAAGCATTTGTGAAGCCACAACACGCACAACCTTGAGGGGGATGGGCTACAACAGCAGAAGACCCCACCAGGTACCACTCATCTCCACTACAAATAGGAAAAAGAGGCTACAATTTGCATGAGCACACCAAAATTGGACAGATGAAAACTGGAAACATTTTGCCTGGTCTGATGAGTCTCGATTTCTGTTGAGACATTCAGATGGTAGAGTCAGAATTTGGCGTAAACAGAATGAGAACATGGATGCATCATGCCTTGTTACCACTGTGCAGGCTGGTGGTGGTGGTGTAATGGTTTGGGGGATGTTTTCTTGGCACACTTTAGGCCCCTTAGCGCCAATTGTGCATTGTTTAAATGCCACAGCCTACCGGATCATTTCTGATAATGTCCATCCCTTTATGGCCACCATGTACCCATCCTCTGACGGCTACTTCCAGCAGGATAATGCACCATGTCACAAAGCTCGAATAATTTCAAATTGGTTTCTTGAACATGACAATGAGTTCACTGTACTAAAATGGCCCCCACAGTCACCAGATCTCAACCCAATAGAGCATCTTTGGGATGTGGTAAAACGGGAAATCTCCATCAACTGCAAGATGCTATCCTATCAATATGGGTCAACATTTCTAAAGAATGCTTTCAGCACCTTGTTGAATCAATGCCATGTAGAATTAAGGCAGTTCTGAAGGCGAAAGGTGGTCAAACACAGTATTAGTATGGTGTTCCTAATAATCCTTTAGGTGAGTGTATCTATATATCTATCTATCATTATCTATTTGTCTTTCTGCTCCGCCAGTTAGAGACATCGACAAGAATATCAGTTTTAAACATGGTTTTGTGCTGTTTAACGTTTTAATTATGAGGATGAATTACATAACATGCCAATAATTACAGAACATATTTGAGTGTTCTTTTTGCAAATGTGTATTTATTTGCATTAATGTTGGCTACAATTTTGTTTTATTTTATTTGTATTTCACCACATGCTGTTGATTGTGAGAATGGCTTTGTGAAATGTTCATAATATTAATGAGAGGCAGTATTTCGATTTCGTTTAGCTACACAACGTCTGCATTTTCAGACAGCTTCACGCGTTTCATCCATTTGCCGGCGGTGTCACCATTTCTCATTTCGCCCGTTTTTGAGCATACGCATGGGTCAGAGTTGCCGTGAAGGACCGCACATTTTCCTGTGAAGTTTGCTTTTTATAAATCCCAATTATTGCGTAGAGAGCAGCATACACCTTTTTTTGTGCTTACACCACGTTTATAAATGAGGCCCCTGGTCTTCCAAATCTTATTGTGGGTCTCATGTTTTATTACATGGTATTGAATTGAAATGGGAACAGTTTCAGTACCTTTGCATTGGGAGTGTCTGTCATCAGGTTTGCGTCTGGTGTCTGGTCGTTTCTGTGTTAGGGAAGTACCCAAATTGCCAGTTAAACGTACAATATGTAGTTTTTGGCAGCCAGGGGGCTCTCAAAACAATTGCAAAAGATGTACATGGATGACGTCGGGAAGTTGCGTGGGATTATGGGTTTTGTTATCGTCGTCAATGACAACCTTCCAATCTAGCGTCTCCGGCAGAAAAAATGTTCACTGACAAAGTAATATATTGTTAAAAAAATTATAAATTTATTGACGTTATGTTTGGTGGTTCCCTGGAACTTATAGCAACTAGAGCAGTCCAAGGTTATATGACGCCATTGACGGGCGACAAAATGAAATGTCCCGTGTCTTCGAATTATATTTAAAATTTATCTGGATTTGAAAGTTGTTGGAAACATTTAGGATAATGTAAGTACACAACTAAGAAATATATATAATACATGTATAGTGATGTTTGCTTTTAATGCAAAGTATGTATTTTGTTATTGTTTTGATTGATATTACATATTGTACCTTTAAAGGTGTGGCTTTGTGGCTGGGAAACAATCTTGCCATAATGGAGGTGTTAGACAATACTGATCTCTATTACTCGGATTCTGATCAAAATACAGACATTCCTGTGTTTCCTGCTTGTGCTGTGATTCGCGCACAGGCATGCAAAACGGGAGAGATTATTGATATCTCTGTTCAGTTCTAAAAAGAGTCTAGTTAAGCCAACTGTGTCTCAGGTGGATTCAATAACTCCACATAGTGACTTTCAAACCAAGTGTTGGTGATGATCAATTAAGTAGCTTGTTAGAAACCGTCACTGCTCCGAGGGTGATTGAATACCAAGAGAAAGATGAAAGCCTTCGAAAATGTTTTGCTTCAATAGTTCCGTCAGTTAAAGCCAGTTATGTAAGTACCGCCTATTACTTAGAGAAGGGAGTTTTAATGAGAAAATAGAATGCCCATAAATTATATGTAGAATGTGATTGTCACGTTGTGTATGGTGAGTATAATAGAGGGGGACACAAAGGCAGTAGTTGATTTGTGTTTCTTTATCAGAAGCAAATCAGACAAGGTAGTACAGTGACAAGTATTTGCAGGTGAACACATTAATGAATAGCACAACGATAATATATTTCTCTTCCTCACACTCTTTCCGCGGTGTGGAATTGACTAAGATATACAGAGCGTATGCATATCGGTTTAGGACTAAAAGCACTCTTCTCACAACTACTTCCTTCAAAATTACAGCACATACCTTTGACCGGTACAACCTTAGCTCCATCAAACTCATTCCAAACACAACATAGTAACAATGAACCGCGCCCTCCTCTCATTCACCCGGACTGATATAGGAACTGAGCCAACCAGCTGAAAGTGATTAGGTAATTGGATCAACTCAGTCCCCAATCAGTACCAGGTAAATGAGAGGAAGGCGCTACACACACACACACACACACACATAATAATCAATAAACAGAAACACCATGGGGGTATTGCACAAAAGTAGAATAAAGTGTGATCTGCTCATCGCGGCTTAATTGGTTGCACGTTTGCCGAACCAGGATGAAAAGGTAAAGCTATGTCAAACCAGATGTAGATACTCTGGATAAGTGCACGTTCACGACTTTCTTAAATAGACCACTGTGTCGATCACAGATTTACTGATGCAGAGATGGAGAAGACGCGTGCAGTATATTTTTCACCGACTGAGCAGCTACCTTTTATGGAAAGTTACGAGGAGGTGAAGCATAGAATATGCAAAAAAGGAAATACGGCTGCGGTTAGAATTTAAATATATTTACCTACTAGCCACTCCACATTTTTACAAAGTTGTACACTCTGTTTTAATTGCTTTCAATATGCTTGTTTAATGTGTTGGTTTCATTGCTGTATCTCTTTATGTGCTAAGTGTGCTGGTTATAATGTAAAGTGTCTTTGAGTAGCCTACCATGTAAAGCACTATATAAATGAAATGTATTATTAATTAGCCTACTTTGCTATTTAAAATAATACGAGTTTATTGTATAACCTATTATTTTTAATGTAGACAAAATTATAATTGACTGGGAAGTGCAAACCTAAATATTTCATGTTGACTCAAAGCTTATTTTGTAGGTTACACCATATTTGCTTGTGTTGACATTTCCCAGCATGCTTTCCTGCACTTTTACTTTTAAAGAATCATTTGGTTTAATGTATGTTCTGCTTTATGCATTAATGTATCATTTACTTTGTTTGATTATTAAATTATAATATTAATCTTTACTTTTCAAACCTAATACAAACTGTAAGTGGTGTAATTTATTGCAACCATTACTGAGAAGTGTGTTCCAGTCTATGTAGTTTAGCTAATCTTGTAAAAATGTCTTAATGTTCCATCAATGTAGGATGTTCTATCAGTTTGATATTCTAATTTGTAAAAAATAATTTTTTAACTGTCAGTGTGGTATGAAATCTGTATCTGCCGCATTTCCATAGGAAACATTTCCTTAGGAAAGCATGCTGGGAGATATGCAAATGTGACTAATTTGATAATTTACTTTGAATTACAGTAAATGTGACGATTGGCTGTGATGATCAACTTAAAATATACATGTTAAACCAAATTGAATGAAATTTATTGGGACAACCTAAAAATCACGACTTGAACAAATTTATGTTATCCCTGGAGCAGCCTAGCTGCAAAGAATAAATCTCCATGGTTACTTGGCTGGGTTGACTTCTAGCAGCTTTTGTGCAACCAAGTGAAGGCTAAATTTATCCAGGATAACTTGAATATCCCAGCTTAATCCCTTATCTTGGTTTTGTGCAATACCCCCCATGTCTATGCACTGAATAAGATAGGAACATAAATATACCTACATAAATGGAACTCAGACAAGTCTTGACTGATATTACTGAACAACAAAACAGACAATGCACTGATACATGAATGAGTCCATATCTCAGTCCATGTCCACTCCTGACATCTGCTGGCAGGGGCGGAGCTACGTGGTGGCCAGGGGGGGCCACGGCCACCACTGGTCAAGGCTCGGCCCCCCTGCCGGCCCCCCCAACCTCACGCGAAAATACATTTAATAGTAATTTTAAAAAAACTCCAGTAACGTCTAAAGGAAGCTGAAATGTATGCATTTTTTTATCAAGTCATTTGTCACTTACGTTACGCCTACGAGCCCCATATATACCTCAAAAGTAACAAGTAGCCTACAGAGTATTTCATTTTGGGTAGCCTACTTGCCGATATGAGTACCGATAGGAGTACTTTTAAGAACTATGCGAACATTTATCAAACTAAAACATGCTATTTCTTAGATGTTTATCAGCCAATTCAAATATAGAAAAGTAAATTCCTACATATCCAGAAGAACATCATTTACATTGCAGGTAAAGAATGTGTAATATTTATTACAGATGTCAATGGTTTACGTCTCCTTCCTAATAATTAAGTGAGAGAAACATGTTTGTAAACGCGAACGCAATAGCCGTTTGTGTTTGAATTTGCCCTAAGCATTGCAGAGGTTTTGTATAAGATGAGAATGTCTGTTTGAAATTACTTTCTCCAAAACAGGGATAATGACCTAATCATATATTATTCTGTTAACGTATTTGATTGTTTTATTATAAATCTGTACACAATTATAGCTGTATATCACTGTAATCTATTGAACAAAATATAAATAGGCTACATCGTATTTCCTTTAAGATATATTTCTTAACGTTAGTAT
>JACXGM010023471.1:0-16185 GCA_016801145.1 Umbra pygmaea
CCACTGAACTGCTTGGATACTTACAGTATCTTTAGGGAAAACATATCACTTATACTTAAATGAGGGGAAAAGCTGTAACCAATCGTGACCACTGAAAGAAAACGAGTTTATAACAAAGCTTACATACGTATACTTGGGACGACACTACAGCTGTTGGTGGGTGGGGTTTCACATTGATTTGCTCAATATTAAATGCATGTCTAAAGCGATTGGATAACAACTTAACGGAGATATTAGTAAATCATTTGTTTGGGCATTTCCTCCTATACGATTAATTTTAATTTTGTAGCGAGTAACGACTTTGTTTTGGAAAATGTAAAGAAGTAAAAGTATCAATTTTTGTAATAAAATGTAGTGAAGTAACGTACAAAGTTGGCAGACAGATACATACTCAAGTAAAGTACAGATACACGAAAAAAATACTTAAGTACAGTAACGAAGTATTAATACTTAGTTACTTTACACCACTGCTTATAATTACAGATGAAATAATAGCAGACAGAGAGAACATTCAAAGTTATTAAAATTGACAGGGGCGCTAACCACTGGACGGAAAAATGCTATGATGCTTTGCCTTGCAGTATTGGTGGAGAATTATGAAAACAGGATGGTTATCCTAAAATAAAAAAAATAATAAAATGAAACAACAGAAGTGGAAAATAGAACAAACAAAATGGGGAATTATTTATGAGGTACAATTTAACTGGTTTTGGTCTTCCCATGACATTGGGTAAAAGGTGATCTAGCCTACAAATTGACTGGCCTGATCAACCAGGTCACTTCGAATGATGTCCAGTTATTGTCCAGTTATTGTCCAGTTATCCTGAATATAAATGGGAACTAAAAGTTGAAATATTTCTGTTAAGTATTAAATATAAAATGTCATCTTGGAGCTCCTTGTTTGTCTGTTCTGTTTTGTTATATGTATGTCAAATTGTTGTGTTGTCTGGCGGAGAGGAAAGAGGAGAGTTCCTTTGTCGACTGACTGGGATAGCTTCCCATTTTCAGTCCACAGAAGGAAAAACATTGGCGTTGTTGCCATTACAAGCAGCTGCTACCTTAATTTAGTAAATAAGACAATAATTGCAGACTGACAAAGTTATTCAATTGATGTAATGTTGGCTAGTGCCATTGGGGGGGTGAAATTCACAATTGTTAGTGTTATAAAAGGGGGTTGGTAGGTAATTTATGCAGCTATTGGGGGAATTATGAATTTATGGTTGCACGCTAGGGTCTGTAGGACAATGTCTTTTTGGTAAAATCTCTGCCATTTAATAAGTGTGTATTCTGCTATTTTTAAAGCACTGGTTAATGTTCTATCAGACATAATGGATAATGTCACATTTGACAGTGGTATTTATGTCACACAGTTATGATATGAACCCTTCATGAAGCATGACATACATGCTTTTTAATACATGAATGTATTGCATATAAAAGCATTATGAAGACATTAAGAAGCATTTATAAGCACAACATAAATTAATGTCAGACCCAAAACAATTTGTTCAGTATTACCTGTGACATTCAGAGTTGTTCCAGGGAAGCTGTACCCCCATTCTCCATACTGGGTTTTAAATCGAAATTTATACTCAGCTGAGTCAGTCTCTCTTAGGTCAGTTATTCTTAGGGTGCAGTCTGTATCTTTACTCCCAACAAACTCCACACGATTAGCATACCCCGGCACCAACCTCAGGTTTGTAGGTGCAGCATTAGGTTTATCTTGGATATACCAGTTTGCTTCTAAGACATTATGTGAAGCTGGATATTGATATTTGCAGGGCAGCTCCACTGTTGTTCCTTTCAAGACACAGATACTCTGATGGGTGTAACTCACATCAAAACAGGTCTGACCCCAACCACCTAAAATACAAACATAGCACATCAGTTATCTCTAATTTTGTTGTAATAGTCTAGCTGAAAACCTAATGTAGTTGAGAAAACACTCACACACTGTGGGTGAGTGAAGATCCTCATGGTCTTTTACAGCACACGAGTAACTGTTTATAGAATAATCCTCAAAAATGTGTGCGTTTGACGTGAATGTATTTAGACGTTGTCCATTTCTGTACCAGACGTAGGTGGGATTGTCAGTTAAATTGCAGGCAGTGCTACAGGTCAGTTTCACTAGCTGTCCCATCCCTGTGTTGGTAACAGACACACTCATCTGGCTTTGATGTACACACTTTGTTGCAGTATCTGAGTTCAGAGGATGGAAAAGGAAAAATTACAACTTGAGTTGTGAAAGATAACATCATACACTAAAGTGAAACACACAATGATAAACACTCTAGCCAGAATTACATTAAAACATCTGGGCCCGTATTCATAAAGATTCTAAGAATCCTCTTAGAAAATTCCTAATTTAGCTTAAAAACTTTTACATAGGAGTCGTAGCTTAAGAGCGATTCCAGACTGATCTAAGAGCAACTCTGAGCAAGGAAAAGACAAAAACTGTCATCTTAGTGAGGAGGCGGGTCTGACCCCGTTGCTATGTATGACACAATCATTTGAAGACTGTGATTGGTTGGTTGTCCAAGAAGGGAAAAACTGAGCGATTTTAAGTATTCCGTGAAACTGTCACGGATTTAGAAGTTAAGGATCCGTGGTAGTATCACGTATTTCGGAGATCACATTGAATAATTTGGATGTGGGTTCCATCAATTACTCCGACAACAAGGCTGCTATATTCATAAATGCAGTTTTTTGTGCCTGCAAGGTGGGAATGTCCAGTGGAAAGGAAATGCACTGCAACACAATAAGAGGTTCTGAAAGTCCTGTAATTGTTTGTGTGATCACTCTGGTTACAGAAGGTTGTGACAGACCCAAATCATCACTGCTGCATTGTTACATTTTCCCAGTTGTCAAATATCTTAATGTAGTGATTACTTTCATTTCTGGCACTATGGCATTTCTGCGCTGTGTCTGAGATTTTAGCGTGTCTCTAATAAGATCGGTCAGAAACATGATCCCTGCACGATCTAATCTATAGCGTCTTATTGACTCACTGTCATCCATTGTCTGCAACACATTTCTTCTCCCTCTTCGTAATTCCACCGTTTTCTCCTCTACTGAAGGAACTCTTAAGCCTCTTAAAAGTCCTCGTCTGTACTCCTGCCAATTTTGACCTTAGGACCTCTTTTAAGAGTTAAGAAACTTTCTGAATTACTTTTTTCTTTACTAAGATTTTTTTTTATTTTAAGAGTAAACGCCTACATTTCTAAGAATTTTCTTAGAATATTCTCACTAGGAGCTACTCTTTGCATTAAGATTCTTTATGAATACAAGCCCTGGAATATTGGCATTTTAAAATTGTGTTTAGTTTCAATAATACCCACAGGGTAAAGGTTTAATAAGTCCATACCTGTTAGAAACCAGAGAAAGGCCATCAACCTTCCTGCATTTCTTAAATCCATTGTTGCATCATCCACCCTGCAGCCAGAAAACCTATCAATAGACAGTTATAGCAGCTATTTGTAAAGAACAGGCCGAGATATTGTTTACATATTCAAGATGCCATTAATTAAAAAAAAAGATATCTTTTTTTATGCTCTATTGAAATGTTACCACTTGTGTCATATGCCATTACTGGTCACATTGTAGCCTACAGCAATATAAAATAATATACTATTAAAAATGTATGTGGCGGCCTTGGGAAACCCTTCACCTGGTGATATTTTTACTTTCTGGGCTATATATTTCAGTGTTTATCCTCATAATCCAGGAATTTTGGACCACCATTTCATTACATTTCCTGTCAGTAACTTTGATCACATTTACTTTTGGAGTATCAGTTACACCAATTGGAACCCAACCGGGGCCTTTTAAGAGCCGCAATATAAATTCTGTGACAACCAAAATGTTCTTGAATGCCCTTCCTGATTCAATCTACCTTACTAATGATGTCAGAGTTGACACATCTGTGAATGGTCTAACTGAAGATTTACACCTAACCCTGTGTAACGCCCTGGATGCAGTGGCACTGCTAAAAACTAAACATATCCATAACAATAAACTTGCTCCCTGGTATACAGAAAACACCAGAACCCTAAAGCAAGCTCCCGAAAGACTGGAAGGGAAAATGGCGGTCTACCAAGGTGGAGGTATTTAGACTAGCTTGGAATGACAGTCTCTGTATTACTGAAATGCACTTACTTCTGCCTGATCAGCCTATTTCTTCAACATCATTGAGGAATTACCCAACATTTGTTTTTGATACATTTGCAAAGTTGGACTACATTTTGGCAGTAAGAAATTCATTAGCTTTTTTGATGAAAAGATCATTACCATTAGAAAACATATCACAGAATCCTCCCTTAAGAAGCATATATCTCCTAAACTCACCTGTCCTGAGATTGCACAGAACAGTCAGAATCTTGCATTAGGAAGGACACTAGAATTTTTTAATCATGTATCCTTTGAATCTTTCACTAAAATAGTAAAGGCCTCAAAGCCTCCCAGCTGTCAACTGGACCATATTCCAACTAAATTACTAAAGGAGTTACTCCCTGTGCTTGGCTCGCATATGCTAAAAATAATAAATTGCTCTCTAGTGTCTGGGAGTGTCCCTAAAATTGGCTGTAGTTAGCCACTTTTAAAAGTGCATTCCTAAAACCTAATAATACTTTTGAAAAGCTCCAGTCGGAGTTTTGACTCCATCACAGTACTGAGACTGCACTTGTGAAGGTGATGAACAACCTCCAAGTTTCATCAGACCAGAGGTATGCTTCTGTTCTTGTGCTTATGGATCTTAGTGCTGCCTTCGATACCACTGACTACTAACATTCTTCTAGATAGATTGGAACCTATTTCCGGCTACGTGGACATGTTCTGGCATGGTTCAGATCCTATCTATTGGAAAAATATCAGTTTGTATCTATGGATGGTCTGTCTTCCAAAAAACCAAAGGTCTGCTTTGGTGTTCCTCAAGGTTCTGTTTTTGGACCGCTAATGTTCTTGCTATATATGTTGCCTCTTGGTGATGTCATCCGGAAACACAATGTCAACATTCAGTGCTATGCTAATGACACACAGCTGTACATTTCAGTGAAAAAGGGAGAAGCCCCAAAATTGCTTACCCTGGAAGCCTGTGTTTTGGATATAAAGAGTTGCATGACAGAAAAGTATTTACTTCTAAACTCTGGAAAAACAGAAATGCTAATATTAGGTCCAGCCTCGCTGGGGACAAAACCACTCAGAAACGTTGCCGTTATCTTGACGTAAGCCTTAACCAAACCCTCACCCTAACCACTCAGAATCCTTGCCGTTATCTCGATCTAAGCCTTAACCACTATGAACCCTTGCATTAATGTCTGCATCACGCTGGAATAGTGAGTAAAAAAGTATGTGTGCAACATGTCTGCATTGCGCTGGAATAGAAAACAAATTACATGCAAAGTGTCCGCTTGGATTTGAACTCGAACCCTCCGGGATGTAAGTTGTGCGTTTATACGCCCGTCCACCATCCCCAGTCTACCAACCTGCTAAATCTACGCAATTTACACTCCGCTACGTCACCATGCGATTCGAAAAGTATCGCCTCTTGCTGGTAGAGTACCTTCGTAATGCGTGTAATGTTCACGCCTTGGCGAGATGGCATTTTCCATCTCCTGAACATTGCAAAAATTAGAAACTTTCTGTCAAGGAATGATGCAGAAAAGGCATGCTTTTGTTATTTCATGATTTGATTATTGTAATGCTCTCTTTTCTGGCTACCCAGAAACTGAATTTAGTGCTCAACACGGCTGCCAGAATTCTGACTAGAACCACAAAATATGAACATATTACCCCAATACTAGCCTCTCTACACTGGCTGCCCATTAAGGCTAGGGCTGATTTAAAAGTGTTACAGTTAACCTACAAAGCACTACATGGACTTTTCCCTACTTATCTGTCTGATTGGGTGCTCCCATACATACCTTCATACCTTAAAGTCTATGCTGAAGCCTCATCTCTTAAGTAAGTTATATGATATACACTCTCAGAAAAAAGGGTACATGATGGTACAAAAAATGTACCTTGTTAAACAGTTTTGTACCTTTTCAATAATTGTACTTTAATTGGTACAGGAAAGACCTCTGATGATACTGTTTAGTACCTTTTAAGATACAACTGAAATGAAGGTACAAAATTGTTCTCCAATCAGGAACATTAATTTATAGACAACTCTCTCTTAATTACATTTGCAAGTAACATATTGAAAGTAACCAACAATTTGGTTATATGGTAAAGTTATTAATAATTTCCATATTAAAACATCAAGTAACATTAACATTTACATACAATTGGTTTAAATAATCATTATCATAACAGTTAGAAAAAAATGTTGGCAAAAACATCTAGACCTAAAGCAGGTATTGTGTTATTTAAATAAAACGTAAATAATATTATAAATGTATTTTCACACAACATGGCTTGATTTCCACTGCGAATGTATAGAGCTTGGGGGTGTGATGTCACGGCTCTAGCGCCGCGCTGGCTGATGGGAAAAATCACCATTTTGTAAGGCCACTTGTTTTGTATACTGTCATTGTTGTAATGTGCCGAGGATATTTTAGTAATGGGAAGAACCTGTTGTGTTGTTGGACGTAATCTCCGTTCACACGATCGACGTGGCAAAAAGATAGACAATTGGCTTTATATTTATTGTTTTCCGGCCTGGAGTCATGTGTCCGATGTATCCAAGCGAAGACGGATGGCCTGGATATCCTAAGACACACGGACATTCTCTTTGCAGACATCCCAAGTCAATTGAAAGTGTGTTTCAGGCATTTTCATTCAGGTACTGTGTAACGACTGGAGACAGTGGCGTAAAATACAGCATATTTTAATAGTTCGTTACCACAGTAGGTATACAAGCAAAGCAAGATCCCAATAAAGGCAGAGGTACATAAACACTTGGCAATATCGTGGTCAGGAAGCAGGGGTCGAGGCCAGAAGACACAGCAGAGGCACAGAATCGGGATCCGGGAGAGTAGTGAAGAATACAGGCTCACAAGGTCAGTACACGGATGGTCACAGGCACAGTACAGGAATCAATAGGGGAACTCGAGAGTGAGAGAGGAAAAATGGTCAAAAACACGGGTAATCAAAGTATACAAAGCGCTCAGTAGTTCCTAAGAATTAATACCTCGCGAAGACGACTAATGAAGGACCTGTTTATATATGTGCTGTTGTGTGCATGAAGGCAGGTGTCAGTACTCTGGTGATTGCAATCTGGGGTGTGTGCTGCATTCGTGTGGTGTAGGAACTGAGGATGTACTGGTGTCTGGTGCGGCTGTGATCAGAACTGGCTAAGTGTACTTCACTTAGCAAATTATTGTGTTGTTTTCCCGAGTGTAGTAGTCATGGGTTCCTCTGCATTTTGTAGCTTTGCACTATTCTGTCCACTGCGGCAAAGTGAGCAAGCTAAGTTAGGCTACTTCAAATGAAGTGCGCTAAATCAATGAATGTGATCAAAACAAAGCACTTAGGACTTAGTAACTTAGCTATTTTGATCACTGTGATTGAAGAAGCATGAGAAATTCTTTATAAAACTTGTAAGTATGTTTGCCACATGAGTTCAATTAGAACTGAAACATGAGTCACTGACAATACATTCAGTCAAATTGTGTGTGCAACGTATTTGTTACTGTTAATGTTTCTTTACACACAATACAATTGCATTTGGTTACAATTCACTAGCTTCATAATGAATTAACAATGATTATTGCAATGGATTAAAACGAGCGCCCACTATTGATTACAATAATTTGTTTCAATATGTAAACTTTTTTCTCCCCAAATGTAAACCAGCATATTGTAACGTTTTCCCGGTGTCCAGGTGTTTGTCTTTGGATTGTTTCTTTGCCTAGTTTTATTTTGTTCCCTTTTGTGTACAATGGTCCAGTAATCTGTTCATTCCCCATTCAGGTGTCTTGTTGTTGTATTCTGCTGCCCTCTAGTTTGTCTTTAATATTTTGGTTCTATGTTATTCTAGATCAGTTTGTGTCTTGTATCTATGTTCTTTGTCTCGTTATTGGTTTCAGCTGTGTCCACTTTGGTTTCTGTTTACACCCTATTTAAGTCCTGTTCTGCCATCTTTAGTTTGCTGGGTCATTGTACGTTATGGCTATTCTGCTTCCCTGTCTCCTCTTTCAAGCCAGTGAGTAATCTGTAGTGATGGCTGAACCAGTGAAGCTTTCAATCCAATTGTATTGAAAAAAGGTTCAGTACTCGAAGCTTCAGAACTCTATGAGGACATCTGGTGGTGAAAGTTAAGGATAGCATTGTGGCACAAACTGTTTCACAGATATTATCCATGAATGTCTTTGAGTCGAAGATTAATACATTTTGAGTATGAATTTATGGATAAATAAATAATTACCTAAATAACTAAACCTATTTTGGACCTTGCATAAATATAAAATGTAATTGCTTTCTTTAAAAAAAAAGTTTGGATTTTGGTCGTGAACGTGTCTTGTGTTTGTAAACAAATACATCAATTTGGTAGGGAAATCAATAAAGAACAAATTGCACACACATCTCTGTGACTATATTGAGTACGTAGCCTACAGCAATGTTGATTCCTGAGCCAAATCATGAACTACAATTCCGTTTGAAGCACTGCTCTGAAGGTTGCTTTGGTACAGAAAAATAATGTGATATATGACGTCCGAAGCAGCAACTGCTTCATTCTCTGAATAAAAACACCTGAGTGGATCGCAGCGCCACCGGCACACGCAGTCCTGTGCAGCCATTGCGACTGGCACCGCCTCATTTCGAGTCTGAATTCTAGCCCGCTCAAAGCATAATGCACAATATTGTGTTTGGTTCTACTAGCCTCGGTGACACACATTAGTTCTTTCATAACGATTTATTTTTATTACTATGAAAGCATCTAGGAAGAGAGTTCGCTCTGACATGTGGGAAAACTTTATTCTGATCGGTCCTGATAAGGTGCGCTGGCTGTTAAATATTATTATAGAACATTAGGCTAAAAGTATACTCTATAGAGTTATAGAACTGTAACTATCAGCAGCCTATAGCTTTCTCAAGTCTGTATAAAAACATTAGCCTACATTATAATTATAGACCTATATGATTAGTATAACCAGTTTGTTAGCAAAAATAAAGACTTTTTCAGTCCAAAAAGTGTGAAAAAAAATTATGTTCCTAAATAAAAATCTTTGAGTGTTCCCTATCCTACCTAACCTCTGGCCATAGTTACACAAGCACACACAAGAACCGTTCGCCTGGCAACACTATATTATGCCAACAACATGAACTAGGATTTTCCGTTTCGAAATAATAGTGCTTGTAATTCAACTAGCCAATAGTTATTGTTAAATCATTGCATATAGGTAGTGTGTCAATATTTGTGTTGCTAAAATTAGTCTGTTGTTGGATAAAAGACATAGTGAATGTTTTTTCATATGTAATCGTGTCACTGTTTTCACATGATCGGCACTGACAATATATTCAATCAAATTGTGTGTACAACATTGTTACTGTTTTTAATAAAATGTTAGTAAAAAATAAAAATATAACGTGTTTTTAATATCACATGCTCTTATTTCTTTACACACAATACAATTGCATGTGGTTACAATTCACTAGCTTTATAATTAATTAACAATGATTATTGCAATTAATTAAAACGACCGCTATTGTTTTGAAAAAGTAAAAATCTGAGTTTGCGTTGCTGGCATTTGAGTGTTGCGAGGCAATCGGTTCTTGCTATAGCTGCTAGCGTCAGCTCTGGGGAAGTGCTTTGACAGTGGCAAGGACATACTTTGGGACAGTGAAAGTTCGTGTGACAGTTAAACAGTGATGGTGCTGATATGGACAATAACAGTGCTCGTAGACAAGTCAGGGGGATATTGTTGTGCTTGGAGACAAGTGTTTGTGGGAATATAAATTAAACGTCATTATTATTTAGAAATATAACTATTTCCACTATTCCAGGGCTGAGCATATATCTTTTCTTGCTGAATACTTCACCAGCCATAATATTCGTTATAATAATCTCTATATTCACTCACTCTCCTGACTCTCCAACTGCAACAACCCACAAAGGTGCGCCCCGTGTCAGAGCTTTGAATTTAACTTCGAAGCAGTGACTTGGGTGTGTGTGAAACGAAGCTTCAGACGTCACTGGTCACGTGATTATCACAAAACGAATCAAGCTCCGATACAAAGTTTCATTACAAATTTGTTCATGTTGTTGATACATGCCTCGAAGCAGGGGGTTCACAGGTAACATCACTAGTAATCTGTTTTACATCTATATCCAACTGATTAATCCTTTTGTTTATGTTATTTGTCTGAGCCTGTTAAAGTATTGCTGTTATTTTGCTCCTAATGTCTCCTACTTCAGTTTAGCTGTTATTTCTGTTGACGAGTTCTTAGTCTTTGGTTAGACCATGACTATCCAGGCAAAAGACGGTTATATTCTTTCCTTATTAAAAGTTCTGTTTGAACGATACTTTGAGTTCTTGTTTTCCCTGCTCTAAGAGTAAAGCATGACACATATGAGATGGACAAGTCTCATCCAGTATCAGATCGGCATGGCCGCAGACAACATAGACATAATTTGAGAGAATCTGAGGGAGGCAAAAATGAACAAAACAACATGAACGAAGATGAGAGAGATGGAATCCAAGGAGATGCAGAAGAAGAGGGATATGGGGGTATTTATTTGCTGTTCTAATGTCTTCCTTTGTGCAACTGAGGAGGTGTAGTTGATCCTATATCCCACTTCTGGATGAATCTTGCTCAAGTTACTGGGCAAAACCCAGTATGCTGGCACATCAGTGACCGTCTTTGTGCCACGAATTTGAACTTTTGCCTCCATCTTAAACAAGAGAGCATTTACACGAGTACAGGTCTCAGCTATACCTGCCATGCAGGTACAATGGGCACACTCCACCTTCCAAGGGCTGCTCACAATGACCCAGGGCTTTAGAGGAGGCTCATTTAACCTCTGATAGTGCATAACCTGTGTACATGCAGAACAACACTAAATGGAAAGAGCAGTGGGCACAAGTATCAGAGCCACCGGCAAATTTGTGGTAAGCTGGCATTTGCCCTAGTACTTTTCAAAGTAGTTTGGCACCGCCTCAAGGCTACTAGCGACTTATCGCCTGAAATCACTGTGGACATTTTTGAAATAGGACAAGTCTTTACTCTTTAAAGTAGCAAAATGAAGGACAGTTTTGGAGAGTTTTAGTTAAAATTACAGTGACACTGGTGCTACATAATGCTCTATATCAGACTTGCTTGTGCTCTGGCCAGATCTACAGTCATTGTTTGTGGGAACTGTAATACAGACAGTGTTCATGTGTGCACTGTAATAAATGGCATATAAATAAAATGTATGAAATCAAACTAACCCTCTATGGCATTAATTTGGGGGTCCCTGATAACATGTCGATCATAAAACCCCCCCTCCCCCAGTAAGACATTAGTTTGTTGTCAGAAGGAAACAATGTGCTACGAGGGTACTGAAACACCAAGGTTTTCTATTGTACCGGTACATATGATAAGTGGAATAAGGTAAACAAACAATATATGTTAATATATTTATTTTGACAAACATCAATCACAAATGGTACCAACTTATCAACATCATACAATCAAATAAATAAACCACTTGTCTTTCTATGTTGGTTTCTTTTTAAGTGTACTGCTTACCATATAGGTTGAAAAGTACGTTGAAAAGTATGTTTTCAACGTAAAATACATTGTGGATATTGTGTGGAAAACTGTTGCTTCCACAATCGTTTGATTGTCATCTTCATGCATTCCATGTTTTATATGACAAGGATTGGTATTGTATGATGTCAGGAGAGGAACCAGGCACTGGACCTTTATATGGTTGAATTTTGTATGTAGGAACAAGGTATGCATAGTCACCTACAAAACATTACATTACATTTGTGCACATGTCATTACAAAGTTTTAAGTTATTTTGCATAATTTCATATCTACTTAAAAAAATGTAAATATTAAGAAAATGCAAGTTTTGTGAAGTAACATTTTTTTAAATTAAAAGTTGTACATTTTATTTTGACAAAATTGTTTGACTTTTAGTTTTGTTTGGAAAATCTATTTTAGATCAAATTTGTTACTTTTATGAAGTGTTTTGCAAAAGGAGAAATGTTTTTTTTTTTTAAACAGTTGTATTTTAAGAATAATTTAGAATTTTGACAAATGTGTATTAGCATATGTAATTGGAACAGTGTGTTTGTTTAAACACTGTATTGAATGATATTAAACATGTGTCTTTTGCATTCATTAGTTGAATGTGTCTTATTTAATAGGAAAATGGCCTTTTAATAGTTTTAGAAGGAACAAATTTAACACCGTTAAGGTACAAAAAAGCTTGTCACTGGGGTGGTACCTTAAGGGACAAGATTTGTACCTTTGATGAAGGTACAATATCGTACCACCTTTAATAAAAAAAATTAAAGGTGATTTCGGTTGCCCATGGTACAAATTATGCCCTGTAAGGTACAAACTGGAATGGTACAAATTTGTTCTTTCATATTAAGGTACAATTTTGTCCCCTAAAAAGGTACCGCCCCAGGGACAAGGGTTTGTACCTTCTTTGGAACCAAATTGTTCCTTTTTTTTCTGAGTGTAGCATAGTCTGGTCCAGGGGATCACCTTTGGTGTTGTGGTCTTGTCAATGTGTGTAGGTCTAAATCATGCCTGTTTGCTCCTGTCTAAGGTTTTCTATGTGCAGGACCATGTCTCCAGTCCCCTCCTGTCTCAGCCCCAGATGTTACACTACAATAGTTTGTGCCAGGGGACTAGGGTCTTTCTGTCCTTTCTCAGTCCCCACTCAAGTCCTATTCATTTGTGACTGGGGACGAGAGGCAGCTTATATATTCATTTTGGGGTCAGAGTTGTACCGAGGTACTAGATGTTATGTCCACTCTAATGCTTCTGATGTCATGTATCCTAGGAAGACCCAAACCCTTGGAACATGCTTTTTAGGACCATGTGGCCTAAAACTGCTGTTGGTGATCACCTGATGACTCCAGCTGTACATCTCTAGAGAGCATTGTGTTCTCACTGCCAAAGACCACCAAAATGTGTTGAAGCTAAACAAAGACTATGGTCACAGCCCACCAATTCCTATATCCATTTTTGGGCAATAATTTAACACTGGTAATCAATGTGACCTTATATTGGGCTGTGTACCTCTAGATCCCCCACCCAGTACAGCCAGAAGAGGACTGGCCTGCCGCACTAAGGCAAAAGGTTGTAACTTCGATTTTTGGTGAAAATGAGTTATTGTAATTTTTAGGACAATAAACATAAGTTTTATCATGTAGACAAACATCAAGTTTCAATTTTGTTGTTTTGGCGGTTAAATAAGATGATGTTTTTTTTTGTAACTTCAAAAAGCAGATGGGAAACTGTGGAAGAAGCCCGTAACATCAGATACTGCTTTATGCCTTAGCTGCTCCTGACCACTTGAATGAAGTTACGCTGCGCTGCCCTGAAGTTACGGCACGCTGCCTTGTTCTGACTGACCATCAAAGTGAACTGTATTGCAGCGCTGGAGTTACGGTGTTATAAAGTGTATACAGTACATGTTTTCGCAGTGATTGCTTTTGTTAGATTATTGACATCTAGGTTTGAAGAATGGCATATGGGTGCAATGGGTGCATAAAAAAGATAATCTTGGTAGCCTAATTTAAAATCCAGTAATAGCTAGCGGTAGCATTTAGCTAGCGATGCAAACTAGTAACCTAGGCTAACCTACTTCACTAACTACACACAAACACTTTGCAAGCAATAATCAACCACTTATCCAGTAGCAAGCGGTGCATTAGAGCATGGCTTGTAGGATATCTTAATTTGCACTGCAGCCCGTAATACAAGGCTACATGCACAACTGAAATAAAATTTGCTTCTCATAGGCTAGCTCTCGCCTGCCAATGACAGTCCACTGGCTGAAAACTACGCAAGTTGGTTGGAGCCACAACGACACACCTTCCACACACACCCATACACCAGCAGCAGGAATGTAGTAATTTAGATCTTACCTTTTGTTGAACCCTGGTTGAAATATATTCAAAACAACTCACGAGAAAACAAATCCATTAAATCCACCACAAGTTTTTAAAGCTTGCTGCCGGCTAGCCAAAACCTCCAGCTTGTTACAGGCTGTCAATTCTTATTTATGCAATCCTAGAGTTTAGTGTAGTTGTGAGTTAGTCGGGAAATTAAAGGTAGTTGCAAAGCAGGCAGTTTCCTTAGCTCAATGTCACGTCTTGATTTGCCCAAAAAATAAATTAAATTGATCATTGGACAAATCCCACCATGCGAGTCTTTGATGTCATATGTGTCACATTGTATAGAACAAAGTTTTATGTCCCATTTGCAGTGTTGGGTATAGTTACTTTTAGGAGTACTTTTTAGTTACTTGATGAGTTCACAAGTTTTGGGAAGTGCCTATTTGAGACAAAATGATCAGGTAAATGGAGTTCATATCTTACTGGTGACCATGATTAATATGTTCTTTACTCTTTCTATTTGTTTTATAGGTCACTGTAAAGAAATGAACTCCATTTACCTGATAATTTTGTCTTAATTAGGGACTTCCCAAAACTTGTGAACTCATCAAGTAACCTAAAAGTACTCCTAAAAGTAACTATACCCAACACTGCCCATTTGGTCTCCTAGCAGACAAAATAATCTTAGAGACCTCTTACACTCCCTTAACCATATTCTTATAAATATATCAATGATAGGTTTTTTTTTTCATGACACCAAGCAAAAAGTATCTGTAAAATAACAATAAGAAAAAAAACTTGGTCAGACTCTTTTACTTTAAATTGAAGTCATATAAAATTACCAAATAAAGGCAACCAATCACATCCTAATCTTACCTAATTTGTGTGGGAGAACTTTGTTTTATCATCATCTGCATTTGGTTTTAATTCTATCCAGGATAAATGTATCAATACAGTGTTTATTCATAAATTTAGAAAAGACCTTCACACATTATCAAAATGTACTGTGTACTGTATATGATAATAATGCAAATACTGCAAGTAAAATCCCAAGACATATTAATTCCTAGTATGTTTTCAGCAGACTGGCTTTCAACATTAAGAAGCTACTATGGGGTGATTCTGAAATATATTTGCTGTTCTAGGCTACTGGTTAGCCAAATAAACAAACCAATGAGTCTAAATTAGTGCCTCATATCCAAACAGAAGAATATGCTTTATATGCATTAAAACATCAAAACACTCTCATTATTTATTCTGACGTCTGTCAGAGAAAGTGTGTGAATCAATCATGCGACAGCCTGGCACTAGTATGAGTATGAAATACACTAAAGTTATTGCGAGATCATTTTTATATGATGTTGATAAATGTAAAGCCATTTTTATCATAGTGAGTCTAATAGAGTTATAATTGCTTATATTTTAAGTGTTATCATAACATTGCGTTATAAAAAAGAAGTTAAGGTCTTTTGCCTTGGTATGAGCGAATGTCATTTGGTGGGCAATGCTAAGGCAGAATACAGTAACTTCCGAAAAAGGGTCAAAGGTCAAATTTAAGTTCAAAATTTTTGTGTAGATAGATTACTATAAGTATACACTACAAAATGTGAAAATTACATTATTATACCTATAACTCAATTGTCAGGACATTAAGATAACTTTAAAGTCATTTTTCTCAGTTTCACACTCTGGTGAGTTAAAGTCTTTTGGCTTAGTAGGGCAGTGGCCAACTTGGGTCTTAACGAGAACCTGAAGTGCATTTCAAATAAATGAATTATTTTCACTAAACATTCCACATTGTATTTTTTAAGTAGCTTTCTTACCCAAGACAGCACTTTCTATATTTGAAGCGCAGAATAAGATCATGTCTCCTTCGTAGAGCCCCCAATGGTGGCTGTTGTGGCCACTGATCTTCATTGAATGGCACCATTCTCCAGCGGAATATCGTGGAGAATCCCGCATGCCATAATTATGTTGCAGGCAGGGGCGTAGCCAGGACATTATTTCTGGGGGGGCCAGCTTGGGCCAGTCTTTTATTTGGGGTGGCACTTGATTGTCAAAAACTACTATTTTAAAACTCACGCACCGCGTCACTCAGAGTAACGGTTTTCCCGCGGCTGGTCAGGCCATAAACAATGGATTGAACTTCCTAATGGACACTAATAATGTCTTATTG
>JACXGM010023472.1:0-16187 GCA_016801145.1 Umbra pygmaea
GTCGGTGGATCTTAATTGGGGAAGACGGGCTCGTATTACGCTCAGAACCGGAGTGAATGGAATGGTGCGCAACACACAAAACCTAGTGTGCAAAACAAAAAAACACTGGGTTTAGTTCGTTGCGCACCATTCCATTCACTTCGGTTCTGAGCGTAATACGAGCCCGTCCTCCCCAATTAAGATCCACCGACCGCGGCTGGTATATATAGAGAATCGTTGTGCACCTCCATGTCTGAAATCACTTTCAGGAGATTATCTGTGTTCTATATTCATTTGGACTTCCATTATTAAACCTGAAAACCTGCATTCTCCCTGCCTTGGTCTCCCTTACTTCCACCTCCACATATCTCAATTGTGACAGAAATGTTTATCTCATAAGAGCTGCAATGCAAATATTTATTCAAAAATGCTGACGTGCACCAGTGTACAGTAAGCTATGTAATAATAAACAGATAATGCATGTATATAACTATCAAATGAAACAGTACTAAACAATAACAAGCAGATTATTCATGTTTTTTTGTTGTAATCCTAAACAAGCACATTCAATAATCAGATCATCTTCAAAATCAATATAGCACTAAAGACAGGGTAGCAGGAGCGCGTCAGGGTATTCGATATTATTATATTACCAACGGGGCTCTTGGAAGGGAAGTAGATTAAAAGAATAAAGAACAATAATGCCAAATGGACACAAAGATTCTGAACCAAGTCACTCAGGCTGGATTTTTGTAATTGTATAAACATTTTACACAGTATTAGTATGGTGTTCCTAATAATCCTTTAGGTGAGTGTAGGTCACTGTTAAGATATTAACACCATTTACCGGATCATTCTGTCTTAATTAGGGACTTCACAAAAGTTTCCATTAACTGGAAAAGTTACTTTAACCAACACTGCATGTTAGTAAAGAAACAGCTTGACGGAGGATGATCAATCAGGTTATTCGTGAACAGACTGTTCCCACTTCATCCTGCTTCCTAATACTGATGTATATAAAGTGCCTTCCAGACCAGTGTGTAAATGCAGGGCAGTTGGCAGGGGGACACGCCCCCCCCCCCCATGTTAGAAGCAGTTAATGTGGTTCCCCCCAAGTAATAAAAAAATGTTGCAACTAACTTTTATGCACTTGCTTCCAGAACTACTCAACCCCTTGGTAAAGATGAGCAAAAATATCTATGGCAAATGATTGTCAAGTTTTTATCAGCTTGATATTTAAGATAAATCTAATCTTTAATTTAGGTAAAAGATTTGATAATATTTTGTAAAAAACAAATGTGTCACAGTTATTGGCACTTATGTTTGGACATAAAGAGAACAGAGTTCAGGTGACCTGAAACAGATCCTTCAGAATCCTTGATTGTCCCTTGCTAGGTTTGGATACATGTGGAGCAATCGGCCTTAAGAAAACAAACCTTTAACCATGTCTTCAACACACTTCACAGAAAGGAAAAGGGATATTTTCTGTGCTACTGTGCAACTAATGGTTATGGCCAAAGTGCTTAATGTCTCATCTGACCACCATAGATCTGTGTTCCAGTGAATGTTCAACTCCTGCCACTGCCATTTATTTCTTGGTGGGAGTAGTCAAGGACTTCATCTGAGAATAACTTGTTGGTACAGAGGTGGCATTTTATTGTAGTTGAGACTTGGTGACTCCCAAGATTCAGAGAACATCTGCAGTTCTTCAGCAACACTGAGGAGATTCAACACTTACCTCAAAGGTTAAAATTCTCTTATATAATTGGTCCTCAAACCCTTCCATGGAGGGCCTAGTGTATGCTGGTTTTTGGTCTTTCCCTTCAATTAGAGCAGAATTAGGACCTAGACTGCCAGGTGAGGGGAGATACTAACCAATTAGTGAGCGACTCCATCAGGCTTGTACAAGGTAAAAGCAAAAACCTGCATACACTAGGCCCTCCATGGAAGGGTTTGAGGACCACTGTCTTATATTGTCATCACTCCCGGTCTCGGAGACCCCCTGCTGGCGTCTTGAGGATACGGCGCTCAGTCTCTCCTGTCTTCTGACAGCACCACTCCATCAACTCCCTCATCAGCACCAATCAGGCCCACCTGTGGTTAATCGGGACCTAGCTACCCTATTTAAGTGTGTTGGTGTTTGGAGGGAGTTGTGGGATATTATCTCTGATTGGATGTGTGTTTTTCTAATAATCTTGTAGAATTAAATATGTTTGCTGCTGCTTGTTTCTCAAAGGGAGAGAAGATACTGCCATCTCATTTACTGGACTGTTACCCTGTTGTGCTGAAGCCCTCATTAAGGACTCTTGTTTTCCAGTTACACTAGGCTGGTTTTCTTTGGCACCAGTCACCAGTAGATAGGAGTAATCTGTAAAGCCTTTGTTCTGTTGGTGTGTGTTCTTAGTAAAGTGAAGAACGGTAATTCTCCTTCCACACCACAACCAACTTGTTACATATATTTAGATTTTAAAGTCGAACTGATGAACGACAATGCCATTTTTAATAAAAAAATGTAATACATTTCAAAATATTTTCAGAGAGCTATAAGAAACTGCAATGAAATGTTACAATAGGGAGAGAAACATGTTCCCTCTTCCTCAAACATCTACTCCTGTCAAGACTGAGGACACTAAAGCAATCAATTTCCTTTGACCTGTAATTCCTCATAGTTTTAGTATAATTTAGTACAATATAATATACAGGTAGGTTTTCATGAATAATACTAGGACAAATTTGGTTATGATGGTTATTTTCTGAAGGCGACCACACACTAAGCAACATATTTTGAAAGACAACTTTTCAACGTCTATTCAACGTCTTTTCAACCACAAAGACGTCTTTTCAACCACAAAGACATCTTTTCAACCACATTTGCTTAGAGGGCAGTTGTTAAGTCACTGCAGGTCTTTAACAGTAAGTTAGCTGTTCATAATTGTGAATTAGAAATCATTAGAACAACATTCACAAAACAAACACATTCACTCTTTTTTATTAACCAAACATTTACTTGAGCATCTATTGATATAAAATGTAAAATGTATAACGCCTTTAATCTTTCTTCACATATTCTTAAAAATTGTCATTAATAAAACAGTTCCTGTGGAGAAAACAAAAAATCAGGCTTTAGAATTTACATGTTGGGTTGAATTTAGCAGATGTTAATGTTCCGTCCCCCCCCCCCCAAAACATTAGCCTGCTTCTATAAGCTAAAGAGGATTAGTAAACAAATACGATACTAATACTAAGATAAATTTACACATTAGGTGTAATAGCAGTATATTTTAATAATTCAGGTTACCTGCTCCAGATCTCTCTCCTCATCTTGAATATTGAGGAACAGCTCGTTTCTGTCTGGATTTCCCTGCAACCCCATAAAGAGACAAAATTTCATCTTCCATAAGTCCACACAGACAAATGTTTGTTAACACATTATTTTCTATAAATGTATTGCCTCAATCCAAACCCAACTTGCAACATTATCTGAACCAGTGACAATGCGTATTCCGGATGTGGGCAGTTGTGGACAGAAGAAAGGATGGAAGCATACAGAAATAATATATATATGATATATAAACTGACAGTTTCTAGGTAAAGTTGAAGTTCAGAGGTAAATATTATAGCAGTTGTGCCAAGATCTTTGCTTCGTTTCAGTTCCCACTCACTTTTGCCGATAAGATAAGGTACTGAATAAACTCGTTTACAGACTGCACGGATTACAGTTGGTTTATGGAAATTATTATTAGACGTTATACGTTTTTTATGGTTGAGATAGACCTATTCCAGTAGATCTGATGTGTAAATGTTCTGATCTGATGTAGTTGTAAATACACACGATTTGCATATAATGCCCTATATGGGTACTTCTGGTCAGTGTGGGTATGGGTGTTTTTAAGGGGGGGACAGATGCCGGCATCTGGGAAGTGATTTATGGTTGAAGAGATAATGTGTCATAGGTGAAACCTGCCTTTTCAGAGCCTCCTGTGTTCCTCGACCTCTGTTGGGCACAGAGGATGGCGTCATGGACGGAGAGAAAGAGGTGACCTTGAGCGATACTGCCCTCCTCAAACACCCCTCCTTCTTCCAGCTCCTCGTACACCTGCGCTGCAAACAAACACCAGACCAGCAAAGTAACACAAGGCACCGTGGAGCTCAACGACCTTCATGCCCTCTGTGAAACTGAGATGTTTACACTGCAAGATCCTCACAACTCTTGAAGCCAACCACAAGGCATTTGGACTCAAACAACGGTCCATTGTACAGTATCAGTTGTGTCTCGTATGGTCTTGGGTATCATTTATTAACAATCATTTATGATTTAAAATAACACATTAGCACATTAGCATTACTTGTTACTGTACATTTGTGTATTGTGAAAGAGTGTTTATTCTAAGAAAAATGTCGGTCTTTAATCCTAGGGGTTTTTGAAGCCTTAAAACCTGATCTTGCATATGCTATAAGCTTTCGAATGCGATATGCTATTTGCTTTCCTATATTATATGCTTTCTTATGCTATTTCCTTTCTTATGATATATGCTAAGTGGTGCACCTGAATGTCACTGTCTCTTTGCCACCAAGGAAAGATCACATTTTGGAGAGAAACAAAACGTCATGTCCTATTAAAACTGTTTACAAATGCTGTTTGTGAAATCAGGTTTCTAACAACACACGTGTATTAAATTGAATTATTGAGGAAAAGTCAAGGACAGGGTATTGACCTAAAATGTCTGGGATCTTCGATTTTTAAATTGAATTTGAGTCCAAATTAATCAATGTGGTGAAACTCTCAATTACCTTAAACTCCTGCTCTGTGGAGTACAAGACAATATTTAAGGTGAGTCAGCAGCCAGACAGAGACGCTTTTGTAAATGAATAGTCAATGTAATGCCAACACCCCCCCAAACGGATCACCTCTTTATCGCAACAGGAACAAAAAAGGACAAGGAAATAGATAATTCTAGCCCCTACTACGATTACTTGATTTTCACCATTACCAATTTCTTTCAACTGCTGTTTCCTTAGTATGAGATCCTGTTGCTATAACTAATACTGGATGTCCCCAGGCCATTGGACTGTTAACTAAGTTCTGAAAACTAGATCTTACCTTGAACATTGGCCAAGTATAGCTTGATGCCCAGCATCTCGTAGCTCGAGTTCATCTGTATGGCAAGCACAAAATAGCGAACATCAAGCCTCAGCAAAATCTAAATGAGCTGCTGTGCTTATCACGGGGAAAGTTAAAAGGCACCCTGCACTTTCAGACTTGATCCAAACAACATTTAATTGGATCCAGTGCTTATTGTCTACATGTTTACCCTGTTCTAGAACCATCCGTCATCTCACTATTCATACTCTGTAGCTGGAATAACAAACTGCCAAGGTGTCCGTTAATGAAAAGGTAATAGGAAAAACAAACAGAAAACAAACGACTAGCTGCCCGACCTTGGTGAGGACTTTGATTCCCATGAGGTCTACGAAGCAGACCCCCGCCAGGTCCAGGATCAGAGTGTGGAAGGGCATGGGGTGACAGTCCAGGGTTACAGGGCAGGAACTGGGCTGCTCTGGGTCAGGGAGCTGCTCCCCCAGCTCAATGTCACTACAGTAGAAGTTTACGTAGCTGGGCGGTGAAGGTGGGGGGTTAGTGCTTCCATTGTCAACATCAAAGTCGTTCTGAAGCCCTATCTGGGATGTGGACTGGACATGACGGACAAAAACAACAGCAAAGTACACTTTATTAAACAAACTGCAAAATTACACTGGGACAAATGATTTGTTTTAACACTGTTTGTTTTCACTTGGAAAAGGTTTATTAATTTGGATGGTTACCATGGAGTTCGGCATCATGGACTTCTTCATTTGCCCTTCAAACTCCTTCTGCTGTTTCTTCAGAAACTTCTTCCTGGCCAGGAGAGTCTTACCTGGGTCCAATCCAGTCTAAAGAAAAACATATATGCACAAACGTAACCCACTAGGAAGTGGATTTGCATGGCAGAGAATAATGTAATTCTGTAGATAGTAAATTACCTTTTTGATAACTTTCCTTCTGAATATCTCAGCATTAGCAAAATAGAGAGGGGCGCAGTAGTTCACTATTTTTATCCCTTCTACAAATTTCACCTATAGAAATAGATTAATTGATGCCATTGGACATATTCACGTGGATGCTATGAAAAATGAAACAAACAAGAATTCAAATAAATAGTTAATACAGTATTTCTCTACCTTGCTGTAGACCTTAGGATTTTTGTAGATATCTGTGTCCATTATCTGGGCCATTTCAGAGCCGTTTTTACTGTAAGGAAAAAAATATGCATATTGTATATTACATAGATTTGTGTCATTGAAAGCAACACCATGGCTATAGCAAATACACCAGTTTGTTGCTTGGTCAATATTGTTTTACTCACAACTGGGTCTGGAAAATAACCATGAGGATAGAGAAACTGACTCCAGTGGCGACTCCATAGGGCAAACTCAGGAAAAAGGTAGCTAAAAATGATACGACCCAGACACACTGGAGAGGACATAGGGAATCAAAATAGCAGTATAGTTTTAGTTAATATCTTCAGAGCTGTCATGTAATCTGAGGGTTTTATTCATGTCATACTATGAGGAAGGGATTTGACTCACACAGTCAGGCTTGCTCTTCTTCCAGAGGTAATATGGGTCAGACAGCTGCAGCAAAGTGTTCTTCAGGTTTATAGCTATCAGGGCTCCCAGCACAGACTGTAGACATTTATGCAAGTTACACTAGGTACAGTTAACATGGTATCTATTATCATAAACACAATGGAAAAGGAAACTCTTTTTCGATCCTCAGGTCTACTGTTCGCTAGTGATTTTCCATCTGGGTCATTCGAACTAATAACCTTTCAGGTACCAGTCGGACGGCGTGACAAAAAAGTCAATCTTCCCAGAACTAGCATGTTCTCACCTTGGGTAATGGGTAGAGGAAAACTCCTAATGCCAGCATGGTAACCATGACTACCAGCATCACACAGAGACTGGCCAACTGTGAAGAAGAAGAAGAAAGTATTCGGTGACACAAGATGCCAAAATGCCTTGCTAGCTGCAGTGTACTAAGAATGAGTATATTACTTAACAGTAATCAACCATGAAGGCAGGTGTTTCTAAAAGGTACTAGGGTTATTTTTACAAAACAAAACTACTTGTAGTTTTTCAAAAATGTACTTGCGTGAGGGTTAATTTTACAAAACAAAACTACTTGTAGTGTTTCTAAACTGTACTAGCATTAGTGTTATTTATTACAAAACAAAAATTATTCTAGTCTTTAAGCAGGCACATTGTCTTAGATTCCCATCCTACTTCACCAGCCCCTGTATATATTTCCTAATGTATTTCCTCAGCTCATATAATACAGTGTATTTGTATACGTTTTTTTCATTGAGAAAGGCTTTTATGTGCTAATTGTTCTATTGTTTTTATTGTTTTTAGAATTCTGTAGTTATTATTGTTGTTGTTCTTTTATGTAGCACTTTGAGATTCTTTGGAATGAAAAGTGCGTTATAAATAAAATCTATTATTATTATTATTATATACACACTGTATGTTTATAGTATATATACGCTACCGGTCAAATGATTTAGAACACCAACAAATTTACATGTGTTTTCATAAAAATTGGTACCCTAACCTAAATTAATGGAAAGTGAATACGTTTTAAGTTGATGATAAATTATAATCAAACATGATAAACTAATATTTTCATCATTAGGACACTAAATGAACATGTGACTTTGTCAATGCACATGATAAATTTATTCTAAATCATTTTTTTCCAACAGTTGTAGACATTGGCAACATTGGTAATATCAATTAAAATCTGATCTGAGCCTCCTTCTGGTCATATGAAGGATAGAAAACAAAACTGAAGACTTACAGAAAACCTTCATTTAAAAACAGCACGCACATTATCACTTCAGTCCTTTTTCAATGTTATAAGGTGGAAATATCAGCTCCAATAATATAACGATTTTTTCATTGGGCCTTTAAAAAAAGTAAGAAGTAGGTTCAAGTAAGATTTTGTCTTCATATCCGTGCTCCAATGCTAATAGTGTCTGACCTGTGACGCTCCCCCAGCACTGTCCACAGCCAGGGTGACTGACAGAGCACAGCATATCACATGGATCTTGAAGAAAGACCCAAAAAAGTTACTGCAGCCCAGGGCCAGCATTTCCTGCAAACAAACACACAGTCAGAACCTACAGATCACACTCAGGTGAGGAATAAAGACTATTGTTAAAAACGTGTAGACACAGGGATTGGATGCCGTTATTCTACAATGAAACAAGCACCCTGGTTTCCATGTCATACAGTATACTAAGAGAAGCCAGATATAATTCACACTGTCTTGCTTAGACTCGTCCCCTATTCCTACCTGATTGGGATCCACATCGTAGCCATGCTTTGCTGCCAGTGTCCTGCCCATTGCCAGGTTGATCACATAGCCAACAATAGCCAGGGAGAAAGCCGTGCCCAGCATATTGCTCCACTGGCTCACTGTCGGCACCATCGGTGTAGGAAATCTAGAAGAGACCGGATCATACAACTTACCTATTAGTGTGAGGAAGGACTGTATAACGGCCACAATACTTTAAATATTAAAACTTATAAAACACCATAACATCATAATACTTTACCTCCAACTATACTTACCCTAAGGGAATCTCTCCCACTACGTTCATGTGATACTTGGCAGGCATGCCCAAAGGACCCGATATGGCTGTAGCAACAACCACCTGAGTAAAGACAGGTCCTGGTTTAACCAATTAACCAATTAACCATACTGGCCTATCAACTATATTACACTGGACAGCATGAAAATGATATAGCATGACATGTAGCATGACATTGCAAAGCATTGGGCTAGGTTAGCAAATAAAGGCATAATGTTTCGTTAGCATATCATAGCGAATGAAAGAATGGTGCATATAACATAGTTTAAAATAGCTAGGCATAATATTAAAGGGTGAGATTTGTCTCCGTTATTTACAACGATGATCTCCACGGGAATAGGGAATGGTAGCTTGTGACGGTAGCGTGCCCCCAGCTCCTTCACTAAGATTAGCACCACACTGCTGGCCAGAGCGAAGATCAGAGAGGCTATGTTTGTGTCAGGCAGACCGTAAAAGATGTCTTTAAGAGTCTGGAACAAAATAGGAAGTTATTTAGCATCTTTTAGAAATGATGAAGAGAGTTGATCATGTTTAGCACTAAAGTTTCTCAAGCATATATGAAAAAGTGGTGTTTATTCTTTTACTAGGCTTACATAAACAGTAGCCAGGGGTCCACTGTATGGAGGGACTTTGATGTCAAAGATGTACTTCAGTACAGAGATGAGGATCTGCAGTCCAGCTGCTGTCATGAAGCCCCTGACGAACGATTCGGACAGGTAGATGGCCAGAAACCCAAACTGCATCAAGCCAAGGCCCATCTGCTCACAGAGACCACATAATGCCACCATTTGTTCCCATTCAAGGAACAGACTAGAATAGGACCATTAAAGCCCCTGACAGGATGTCTATAGGCTGTACTTTAAAACCATAACACAGAATAACCACAGTAAACAAGGCCACGCTGTGGCCTGCGGTACCTGTATGATGGCCGTTAGGCAGGCCAGCGTCCCAGAGATGACCAGTCGAGCCTCATTCATCTTGTTCTCATCAACCACTGTGGCGTTCATTGTGATGTTAAACGTGCTGAAGTCTGACTCAGGAGCCAGTCTCAAACACTCGATACCTACCATTATGCTGAGAACCGCAAAGGTTCCTGCAAAGGGAGAACACATCACACATACAGAGAACCCATTACGCACAGGAAGAACCCATCACGCACAGGGAGAACCCATCACACACAGGGAGAACCCATCATGCACAGGGAAAACCCGTCACACACATGGAGAACCCATCACACACAGGGAGAACCCGTCACACACAGGGAGAACCCATCACACACAGGGAGAACACGTCAGACACAGGGAAAACACGTCACACACAGGGAGAACCCGTCACACACAGGGAGAACACGTCACACACTGGGAGAACACGTCAGACACGGGGAGAACCCATCACACAGAGGGAGAACATATCACACAAGGGGAGAACACATCACACAAAGGGAGAACACATCACACACAGGGAGAACTGATTAGCGTAAACTGACCTGGGACCATCTGGTGAGCTGTACCCATAAAGAAGTAAGGGATAAGAGGGAAGAAAGATGAATAGAGGCCATTGACAGGAGGTAGGACAGCCAGAAGGGCAAACGCCATGCCTATAAAAATGGGAAAGAACACATTAACAATTAATTGAAAACTATCATATAATTTCTGATAGATTAATGTAATATTAAGATAAAAATCTTATTAACATTAAAAAATTGTATGAGAAAAGCCCTATTGAACATATTCATGTACCGGGTTAGGTAGGTTACTTTCCAAATGTAATCAGTTACACTTATTAGCTACTTACTGTATCTGACCAAAATCGTAATTATTAACATAACTCAATTGGATTACTTTTAGATAACTTATATATTGAAATAAAAAGATAAAATCAATGTTGTACTTTTGTTGTAATATTTTATATTAGATTTACACTGTCTTCCACTGCATGATATGGCTATTTATGTTGATTAAAAACAACAATAAATTCTAGTCATTAAAGTTCAATAAATACTCTGTAATCTTCAATAGATTTTACTTGGAAATATTCATTTGAACGATCTGAACAAACCCCACAATTAAGGATGTCAACTAGAATACTCATATTGTACTGACTGATCCAAAACATTGTGGAAAAAAATATGTTCCACTAATGGAAGTGTATATTTATATATTTGTGATTTTCCCCCATTTTTCTCCCCTCGGAATTGGTTTAGTCCAATTTCCCACTAACCCTTCAGCTTCGCAAGAGAATATATCCTGAGCATTACCAAAAAATACTTTATTGAAACATTATGTACTACAAAAACATTATTGAAACATTACTGTTGCATTAGGCCTTTTGTTGACATGTTTCTTGTAGACATTTTCACTGATGGAGTGTAATAATGGTAATAACACTGCATGACCGAACCTGATGAACCTATTAGAGCTGGGAATTTCTCACTTATAGTCTATGACTTGTTTGAAAGGTAGTTCTTGCCTTAATATTTTTTCTATGTGAGGACATTTCTGCCGAATACTGTTTAGCAAAATCAAGCATGTTACTTTTAACAATACTCTGCTTTTCATTAAAATCATGATCAAAGAAAATTATTATCAAATTTTGCCTGCATCTTTGCCGAGTCATCCATTCTGAATCTCAAGTAATCCAAAAAATAAATATCTAGCTTTAAACGAGTAACTGTAGTCCAATTACTATACTTTTACTGATAATGTAACATCATAGCAATCTGTCACGGGGGTGTGGTATATGGGCAATATCCCATGGCAAAGAGTTGTTCTTATGCACGACAGATAGCTGAGTGCCTGGACCCGGCACTTAGCCGTGGTATATATTGGCAATATACAGTGGGTACGGAAAGTATTCAGACCCCTTTTAATTTTTCACTCTTTGTTTCATTGCAGCCATTTGATAAAATCAAAAAAGTTCATTTTATTTCTCATGAATGTATACTCAGCACCCCATCCTGACAGAAATAAACAGAAATGTAGAAATATGTGCAAATTTATTAAAAAGAAAAACTGAAATATCACATGGTCATATAAGTATTCAGACCCTTTGCTGTGACACTCATATTTAACTCACATGCTTTCCATTTCTTCTGATCCTCCTTGAGATGGTTCTACTCCTTCATGGGAGTCCTATTGTGTTTAACTACACTGATTGGACTTGATTAGGAAAGACACACACCTGTCTATATAAGACCTTACAGCTCACAGTGCATGTCAGAGCAAATCAGAATCATGAGGTCGAAGGAACTACCCGAGGAGCTCAGAGACAGAATTTTGGCAAGGCACAGATGTGGCCAAGGTTACAAAATTATTTAGGCAGCACTCAAGTGTCCTAAGAGCACAGTGGCCTCCATAATCCATAAATGGAAGAAGTGTGGGACAACCAGAACTCTCAAACTGAGCAATTGTGGGAGAAGAGCCTTGGTGAGAGAGGTAAAGAAGAATCCAAGGATCATTGTGGCTGAGCTCCAGAGATGCAGTAGGGAGATGGGAGAAAGTTCCACAAAGTCAACTATCACTGCAGCCCTCCACCAGTCAGGGCTTTATGGCAGAGTGGCCCGACAGAAGCCTCTCCTCAGTGCAAGACATATGAAAGACTGCATAGAGTTTGCCAAACACATGATGGACTCCCACACTATGAGAAATAAGACTCTCTGGTCTGATGAGACCAAGATTGAACTTTTTGGCGTTAATTCTAAGCGGCATGTGTGTAGAAAACCGGGCACTGTTCATCACCTGCCCAATACAATCCCAACAGTGAAACAAGGTGGTGGCAGCATCATGTTATGGGGCTGTTTTTCAGCTGCAGGGACAGGACGACTGCTTGAAATTGAAGGAAAGATGCGGCCAAGTACAGAGATATCCTTGAAGAAAACCTCATCCAGAGTGCTCAGGACCTCAGACTGGGCTGAAGGTTCACCTTCCAACAAGACAATGACCCTAAGCACACAGCTAAAATAACAAAGGAGTGGCTTCGGAACAACTCTGTGACCATTCTTGACTGGGCCAACCAGAGCCCTGACCTAAACATTGAGCATCTTTGGAGAGACCTGAAAATGTCTGTCCACCAAAGTTCACCATCCAACCTGACAGAACTGGAGAGGATCTGCAAGGAAGAATGGCAGAGGATCCCCAAAACCATGTGTGAAAGATTTGTTGCATCATTTCCAAGAAGACTCATGGCTGTACTAGCTCAAAAGGGTGCTTCTACTCAATACTGAGCAAAGGGTCTGAATACTTATGACCATGTGATATTTCAGTTGTTCTTTTTTAATAAATTTGCAAATATTTCTACATTTATGTTTTTTTCTATCAAGATGTGGTGCTGAGTGTACATTAATGAGAAATAAAATGAACTTTTTGATTCTATCAAATGGCTGCAATGACACAAAGAGTGAACAATGTAAAGGGGTCTGAATACTTTCCATACCCACTGTATCACAAAACCCTGAGATGCCTTAGTACACTTATAACGCAATTAGAGCAGTTAGAAATTATCTGATGTAATACCCATGGAATATGGTCTCAGATACCATGGCTAATAGCCAATTAGGTTTATAACATGTATATATACCACACACAGAATGGCGAAACACCAGAAAAAGAGGACCAACCTTGGGGAACCTGAATGGTGCCTGCGCTGACCCCACTGATCACGTCGTAGAGGAGGCTGTCCTTCACCTTGTACCTGGGTAGCCAGCTCAGGATAGGCAGGTGCCTGAACAGCATGGACTTGAGTCGAGACCCAGAGCACCTATGAGGGGCGTCAGATGGCTCAGCGGTTAGGGGGTCGATCTTGTAGTTGAAAGGATGCTGGTTCAATTCCAGAGTGGGATAAAAGGCTTCTGTCCTTCAACAAGCCATTTTACCCTTAGTTGCTCCAGGGCAGACCTATTCAAATATGGCCCTCGAATATTTTTTTTTCTCTTCATGAGCCTATTATCTGGGACTTATTTAGACATGGTACTTACATAATTAATGATAAGATAGAACAGAAAACTAGCAGGCTCTTGCTTTCACAAGGTAAGAGATGAAAACCAATGCTCTAGGGCAGGGGTGTCAAACCAGATCCACAAAGGGCCTAGTGTCTGCAGGTTTTCGTTTTTACCTTGTACCTGAATGATTGAATGTCACTAATTGGTTAGGAACTCACCTCACCTGGCAGTCTACGTCTTAATTGGGCTCTAATTGAAAGGATAGACCAAAACCCAGCATACACTCGGCCCTCCGTGGAACCGGTTTGACACCTGTGCTCTAGGGGATGTCCCTGTACTTACTGTAAGTTGCTATGGATAAGAACATCTGCTGAATGACTTAAATGTGAAATGTAATGATGCAAGCCGGTTATAGCAGCCTCTGTATTGCCATGTAACAGTTCTTCTCTCCCACTGATATAATAATCTGGATATACTAGAACCTAGTATGCTAATCCTGGCATGCTAGTCCAAGGAAAAATGGCAGATTTTTAAAGACAGAAATATTTGCTTTGAAAATCAGTCATTTGGTCATTGGACTAGATTGATTTTAGTTCTTAAAAAATAAAAATGTGTTTATGTAATTTACAGTTTACATTTACATTCTTCACTGCGATAACTGATAAAGATAGTTAGCAGATTGTAGACCTGAAACATTCTTTCACTCTCTCTCCAACAGGGAAGTTTCGTTTCTTCTTGTCATACTCCCCATCAAAGTCCGTAAGGGAGAAAGCCGGCCTGTTGATCACATAGCGTGGGCGCTCTTGTTGCATGGTTCCTGACAGAGGATAGTCAGACAGGCCAGTAATGAATGCTAGCGTCCATGTAGCTGAATCAAGATGTGAATGACAGATCACATTATTTTGAGAAACATTACATAATAATATTACATAATTCCTAAAAGAGTGACTTTATCCCAAACATATTTAGGCTCTTGCAAACTAATGCAGTTAATGTCTGGGCAAACATGGTGTCATTAAAGCAGATAGCATCAACTAGTCTAGCAGTTAAGAGCATCTAACCAAAACCATGTTTGCAAGGTGAAAAATCTGTCTTTCTGTCCTTAAATAAGGCAGTTTTTTGTTGTGTTTTACCTTACCAGTTAAGTTCACAAAGAACATATTCCCATTTACAGCACCACCAGGCAGCAATCAGGCATAACTGCCTTGTGCAGGTACACAATAATATTTAATTTTTCTCTTTTTCTTGCGAAATTGGAATTGGAAGTCCTAACCACTATGCTAGATGATTTCCAATGTTGGTGGCAAATGATGCTATGCCATCCTAGTCATTTTCACATCTGAAAGAATGAAACAATTATTTCCTGAGCAGTTTCTATTTGTTTTGTTGTACTTTTATCAATGACTCCGTTAACATCTATGTGATTAGGATGTACTTACTGATACTGAGATGTGTGGTTTTCCACCTGGCCATTTCAAAATGTATTAAATAAATGTAAGTTTGGATAACAACGTATGTGGATTAATTAAAATGTAATGCAAAAACTAGTTAGGAGAGTTCCTAATCTAATCTTGGTTGGCAGGCCCGGTGCCTTTGTGTCAAAAGAAAGCTAGATAACAAATCACACAAACTACAGGCACATGGTCCATCAATCACAAGACCCTCTCAACCTACACTGACCATGGAAATTCTGTAATAACACAAACTAATTTACAGTAATGCAGGTGAATGCTCAAATTTCATGTAAAGAAACCACAGAAAGAAAATCATTTGTATCAGACAAAAATGTTATTTCATAGTTTACAAGACTGATCAAGAACTGCATTATACTTGAATTAGATGTTTTAAATAAAGTTAACCTGTAACATTTTCCAATCCCTGAAACAGCTATCAATCATTTAAATGTAAGTCAAGACTAAAGTGACAAAACAAAGAAAATGCACTGTACCTTCCAGCTGGAATACAATTTGATGTGATTGTAATTCTGCTTCCCAGTAAGGTTAATTATTTTATACTGAAGTCGTTGACACCTCCAAGGGAGGAGCCAATTACAAAAGGATCCTGGCATATGCCAAGTTAATATGCTGTCAGTAATCAAAAGCTACTAGTTCCCAGTAGGACATTATCAATGACAATTCCAGCCAGAATTACAAGTGAAAACTCGAGATTGTTGTTAAAAAACATTGACATGTCATTACAGACAAAAAACATGAAAAGCAATCTCTTTTTTAATGTTACAAATGTACCACTAAGAATAATGTAGCTTGTCTGACTATATTATTATTTTAATGAAGCTAGCCAACTTTAGTATTATCAACGATAGCAACAGTACTTATCAAGGTAGCTGAAATTGTATTTGTTATAGTTGTCAAAATTTATTTTTTCACTATAGCATTTAACTAAGTATATTTCTATTTGACTGCCTGCAAATGTGCTCTATGCTTTTTATGCTTTGAATTTAACCATTTGTCTTTTACTGATGTAAATGTTTTTATTGATGCAAATTTCTCTATGCTTTTTATGCTTTCAATTTAACTATTTGTCTTTTACTGATGTAAATGTTTTTATTGATGCAAATT
>JACXGM010023473.1:0-16185 GCA_016801145.1 Umbra pygmaea
TGTGGGTGATATGAGAGCGCGAAGGATACACATATGCATCCTTGACGTCTATGGGAAATTCTCCGAACGAAGGACTCAGTCCTTGGTTGAAATTCGGAGGATCCTTGACATTGGAACAGTACTTCGACGGACTTTGATGACGTAGCATCCTTGAAAATCCTACTTCGAAGGATCCTTCCTTGACATTGGGAAACAGCTACCGTCTTTACTCCTGGGGCTCCCTCTGCTGGCACACTTTTGCTTTCTGATATCCCATCATAATTAACAAGGTGCACCTGTTCTAGGTAAGGCACTACTCAGGTGCCTATTTAAGCACTAATGGGACTTGGGGGAATTGTGCGATAGTGTCTTCTGTATGCTATCAGTGACCTTGATGATAACAACTATTGAAACTACTAGCTATTGAAACAACAAAAACAACTATCATCATTGATCTGAGGTGTGCTTAGTGCGATAAACTTTCTATTTTGTCTATGTAAAGTTGACACAGTATTTCTTTTGGGTATTGCTGTTGCCCTGTTGTTTGTTTTCTGTTATATTTTTGGTACTAGCTTGTTAAAATTAAAGAAGTGTACACATTATTGTAACACACATTTGTTATTACAGGTTGTTACGTCCCCCAGTGTAAATGTGCATGTATTTCCATGTTACCTGTTTCCTGTGTGTTTGTCTTTGCTCTGTGTCTATACTGTACTATTTCCCACAGGTGGCACAAATCAGTCCCATTTATCAATGACTCCTCGCTTCCATAATCCAGTGCACCTGGCCTGAATGGCAAGTGTCATGGACGTGCACAGACATTTGGAGGGGCTATTGCTCTAACATGAAAAAAGAAAGATCTATCTTTCTTCAATCAAACTGTAAAGCTATGTAAAGGCTCAGCAGAGACTGACTCCAAAAGAAACATTTTGATATAATTCTAAATAAATTCTAGAATGTACCTTGTAAAGTAAGAAAACTATTGTCCACATCTATCTTTCTCCTTATTATACTTTCACTGACATGGCCGTTTTAAAGTAACTTTCATACACTCACCACCCTTATTATGTGTTTGTATTATATAAATATATTATTCAAACGTTTGTTCATTTGAGGCAGTGAGCATTTGCAAAATGTAACAGCCTACCGTATATAATATTTTATTCATTAAAATGAAGATGTTTAGTGGCCAAGCAGAAATATTGATACATGTGAAGTAAACCCATTAATTTAAATATCCAGCATCATATGACTTTGTAAGAATAACAATCAACATAAAGGCTTAAAATATTTATTTTGTACCTTATTAGGCTGCACAGCTTTTATACACAGAGTAGTACTAGATAGAGGGAAATAAAACCGGCCACCCATCAAACAGCCAAAATATTATGACCACCTGTTTGACTGGTGGAACCGAGCCTTCCTATTGGCTGAGATTATTTAGGCCCTTTCCCTTACCTGCCCTTTCCCCCTTCTCCTACAGCGTTCCTATTGGTTCATGTACGCCACACCCCTAATACAATGCTCCTGTGACATCATCGCGTGCAAGGTCGGAAAGCTGTAGTATACTGCAGGCTTACGGTACGGATCCACTTGTCCGACACGACTGGAGCGTGGTGTCGGGTGGTGTCGTGACGCTACACTCAATTTGTATGAGGGTATGCAGCGCCGCCTTCCCGGGATGCTCTTTGGGCGCGTTGAAGTCGCGTGACGTCACCCATAGGAATAGAGCGAGGTGCGACGCGACAGAAGTGTAGCATGGACAAGTGGATCCGTACCGTTAAAGGGTCCAGTATACTACTGTTTTCCAACCTCGTGCGCGACAATGTGATGTCACGGGAGCGCTGTAACTATTTATACTCGTGTGTGGTGCTCGCGACACTAGTTGCAGTCTTCTCCTGAACAGAGGTGTCGCAGCTGAGGAGAGGCTACCGACTTTGATATTTTCACGGACTAGAAGAAGAAGAAAAAGGTAAACGATGGCAAAACGGGCAGCAGCATTGACGTTAATGTCAACAGTGGCTTAGATTATCTTAACTGTGTTGTTATGAACCATTTACAGTTTTTTTATGAACCATTAACTGTGTAATTATGAATCGTTAACTGTGCACTCAAACTCGTTCATACTTCCTGTTTCCACTTTGGCATGCGCTGCTGAAAAAAAAGAGTGGTGCGCGCCCTTGGCTCGCGCGCTCGAAATCCCAGCGCCAGCAAAATCTACGTAATTTTGACGTCACTTTGGCGCGCGCCATGTCGGGTGCCTTAAGCAGGGCAGCTAACAGGGGGGGACAACCGGGTATGTTGTCCCAGGCCCAGTCCTGAGGGGGGGCCAAATTTTGTTTCTGCACAGTCAATTTTTTTAGCGGGGGCCCAAAATTTGGAGTTTGTCCCGGGCCACCAATTTCCTGTCAGCAACCCTGGCGTTAAGTATACTGTAGGCATAACACAGCTACCGATTTCAATATTTCTACGGACTAGAAGAACAGCTAGTATACCGCAGGCTTTTAAAACGCTTTGCGCCGGCTGTGCCATTCATTTGCGCCCAACCTAGTGACAATGCTGAGCTCCCAAAGCGCAACCAATAGAATTTCGGTTTCTGTTGTTGTACACAAAAATAAAAAACACAAGAAAAAGTCCTTCATGTTGTTTTTCATAGTTCTGTCAATTTATTGTTATTCTACAATAGAAAAAAATACTTTAAATTACATACAACAAAAATGATGTTTTATATTCTCTCCAGGGGTTGAAAACGTTAACTTGAATAATACAAAATGTAGACAATATTAGAATAGCGAAATCACCATTGCAGAATGTCTAACTAAGCGACAAAGGCATATTATGGACAAAATAATAATGTACAGAACAGAGACTGTAATAAGAGAAAAAAAACGATGACATCCAACTGAAAGTAATAAATGACGAAGAGTCTACATTTGTGTTACTACATTCTTTGCAAATACAGATGTGCTGAAATGTTTGCATACCCCTGGAGAACTGGTAAAAGATGTATTATGAGTGAGCAGGCAAAACAATGTTTTTTTATCTCTTTTGGGAGTCAAATTCAACTGTAGGCCAATACAGAAAGGCACAATCATAAAACAAAACATGGCAACAAAGAAAACTAGAACTGCAAGCAGTTCTGACGGGGTCCAAGCCGTCCCTGGAGAGTCCCATCTGGTGCAAGTCGCCCCGATGACCGGCGGAGCCCACAAAAGCAGAACCTATGAAATCGGAACCAAAAAGGGGCGATGGCTGTGACGCAAAAGCTGGAAAATATCATAACACCCAAGATACAAGGTCTGTAGTAATTTGCACGTGCTCTGGTATTTCAAAGACATTTTAAAAAGTTAAAAGAAGTGCTTTGATAATGGTCGAAAATGTCAGAGAAGATTAAAAAAGTTGTAATTAGCAAGAAAACATAGGGGATTACAAACTAAGAAAGCAGATGATGAAATACCATCATAGTATGTCGATCCATAAACTGTCATTCGGAAAACAGGTTTTCAGATAGCAGAGGTAATCAGAGTGCCGTACAGCTGAGTATTCATGTACTGTGTTTGAATGAACCAATCTTTGGTTTAATTTGTCCTAATTGTACAGGGATAGGGATTAATTTAACACTGATGCGCAAAATTATGGGTTCTCTAGCAATTTTATGTAATAATTTATGTATGCCTAACATTCTTGTCTGTACATTGTGCCTTGCACACTAAAAGAAAACACAACATTTAGCACCCTTTTTAATGTAACTTTATTCCATATCCAATTCACAGTTTAGATTAGGTCGCTACTTTATACTGCGGCCAAAAGTTCATGTAGCGCATTTGAATGAACTGATCTTTGGTTTAATTTTTCCTAATTGCGCAGGGACAAGGCTTAAAATTGACATCATTCACAAAATCATGGGTTCTGTAGCAATTTACTGTAGCATTTTGTGTATATCTGCCCGTCTTGTCTGTACACTGTGCCTTACACATTAAACAAAACAAAACAGAACCAAATAATGAGTTACCTGCATTTGTTCCAAAGGAAACAATTTCATAAAACCTTTTTGCAACTTTTTTCTGTAACTTTATCCCATATCATTTTCACTGTTCATGAGGTCGCTACATTATTCTGTGGCCAACAGTCCATGTAGCGCATTTGAATGAACTGATCTTTGATTTAATTTGTCCTAATTGCACAGGGGCAAGGCTTAAAGTTAACATTGATCCACAGAATCATGGGTTCTGTATCAATTTACTGTAGTAATTTGTGTATATCTGCCCACCTTGTCTGTACACTTTGCCTTACACATTAAACAAATCAGAACCAAATAATGAGTTACCTACATTTGTCCAAAGGAAACAATTTTACAAAACTTTTAGCAACATGTTTTCTGTAACTTTGTCCCATTTCCCTTTCACTGTTCAGGTCAGGTCACTAATTTAGGCTGCTACCGACAGTAAACATTATAGATAGTGGTTCTTGAAAATGTTTTTTATTGTTTTTTTAGTAAAATTTTGTACTAGATTAGCAACAAACCAACAAACCAATTCTAACACTGCACACTCCAAACAGGAAATAAAGTTTGCCAGATACACAGGCACATGATCCAGCGTACTCTAATAACCCCAACGAGTGGCATTTTATCAGAATATAGCATAGATCATCTGCTTAGAATTATAGGAAATATTGGTTAGGATAGAACACCAGAATTAAATCTACTAAATAAAAGTATACTACATCAATTATGAATTTATCTTGTCTTTGTTTGAAACAAATTTTAGCCTTTACGATTATAATACAATTTTTTTACATGTTCTATAATGTCTGACACATTAAAAAAGCTCATACTTTTGGATAGTCATTATGGAAAGCGGACCCCAAAGTATAACGTTGGCGAGGCAAATGTCAGAAAATATTGAGGTGTGAGCTACAATTTCTGTGGTACATCACCGTTGTAAATATCCCATTAACATTGATTGAGTAAATGGGCAAAAACTGCTCTACATTGACGACAGCACCTTTTAATGACAAAAAATGTGGTACAGAGCTTCAGAGTGGCATGCCAAATAAGCACCAAAAGTTTCATGTTGAAAAAGGGCAATTTTTCACGCATAAAAGTACTGGCGGAAATGGGCGTGGCCTATGTCACAAGAGCTGAACTCAGGGAACGCGTGGATATATGTATCTTCTATGTGCGATGTACGGTTTGGGAGTTATAAGGGCAAACGCGTTTTTTCTGCTATAGCGCCACCTAGTGGTGGAAGTGGCTGAATTTTTCTGTCTGAGGTCCCAGCGGTGATCTGGACCAGTCCTGAAATTGGCACCCCCACAATCATGTATGGTTTAGGCTGTAGTAACGGTTTTACCGGAAGATTAATTAGAAAAAGAAAACGGTTCTTTGCAACAACGGTTCCCAGCCCCTTCGGGCTTGGACCCCTAATAATTAAAAAGTCTACATATCCTCAGTTCTCAATATGGTGTATTACCCCCTTTAACAGCAATGACAGCGTGCAGTCATTTCTGATTGTTGTCTATAAAGCCCCAAATTCTTGCAGGTGGTATAGCTGCCAATTTGTCTTGCAAAAAGTATTTTGTCGTCTTGCGTGAACCGCACATTTTAGACTTCCACAGATTGGCTTGATGATATTAATGTCAGGAGACTGTGATGGCCACTCCAGAACCTTCAACTTTTTCTGCTGTAACCACTGAAGGGTCAACTTGGCCATGTGCTTAGGGTCATTGTCATGCTAAAATGTCCAAGAGCGTCCCATGCACAGCCTTGTGCAGAAGAATGCAAATTGTCTGCCAGTATTGTCCGATAACGTGCTGCATTCATCTTGCCATCAATTTTCACAAGGTTCCCCGTGCCTTCAGAGCTCACACACCCCCAAAACATAAGTGAGCCACCAACATGGTTCACAGTGGGGATGGTATTCTTTTCACTATAGGCCTTGTTGACCCCTCTCCAAACGTAACACATATGTTTGTGACCATAAAGCTCTATTTTGGTCTCATCATGCCAAGTTACAGTGTGCCAGAAGCTGAGGCATGTCAATGTGTTGTCTGGCATATTGTAACCAGGCTTTTTTGTGGGAATGGTGCAGTAAAGGCTTCTTTCTGGCAACTCGGCCATGCAGCTCATTTTGTTCAAGTATTGTCATATTGTGCTCCTTGAAACAACCACCGTCTTTATCCAGAGCAGCCTGTGTATCTCCCACGGTTACCCGTTTTTCTTTTTATCCCAAACAATTCTTCTGGCAGTTTTGGCTGACATCTTTTTTGGTCTACCTGACCTTGGCTCTATATAAAGAGATTCCCAAATCTTCCAGTACCTTATTACGCAGGTCTTTTCACAGTTGTTTTCTGCTCCCCATGGCAAAGTATCAGGGATGGACTGGGACAAAAATCTGTCCCGGGACTTTGGATAGAGCGGCCGGCGGGGGGGGTGGCACTATATCTGTTGCTCCCCTCATCCGTCATTCACTCTGGATTTCTCCTCATCTAAATATAAAGGAACTCTCTCTTAATTTAACGGCTGGGCCAGAGCGCAGTTTTGCACTCCTGCGGATGCAACAGCCAGTCCATTTCAGCCTACTATCACCTGTTTTAATACGTCCAGGACTGTAACTGGCCGACCGGCCGTCAAAGTAAAATACGACGGCCTGTTTGGCCCGGAATGTACCGGCCGTTCAGAAAAACTCCTGACCTTCCCGATGGCCAGTCTGTCCCTGCACAGTATCTAGCCTGCTCAGTGCATCCACCTGAGAGCTAACAAACATGACACTAATTGCAATTTAAAATTCTACAGGTGTTAGAAATTAACCTTTAATTGCCATTTTAACCTGTGTGTGTCACCTTGTGTGTCTGTACTATGGCCAAACATTCAAGGGTATGTAAACTTTTGATCAGGGACATTTGGGTTTCTGTTATCAGTATGGTTTACCAAGGAGACTAACAACTGTGATAGTTAATGGCTTTATAAAATCACTATCCTTACATTACAGTCAGATGTTTTAGCATGAACAGTCATATTGTCAAAATAAATGCAGAAATGTCACAATTTCTGCCAGAGTATGCAACCTTGAGCACAACTGTACATTTGTATAAAGTCACTGAAAGTATTTCTGACATATACTGACAAAATCAAAATGATTTTGTATGTTGTTTAATTATTTTTGTATTATTTACAAAATAAATTATTTCATCCATTGCATTGGATCATAATCCATTGATTACTGCACCCCTTCCTATCTGAATTCTCAATCTATTTTGCATACAATAAAGACCATAACTTATTTTCTAGATATATTTATCCTATTAAGGTACTTTAACAAAGCCCTTTTAATTTTAAATTGATTATTTCTTTAATGCTTCTTAAAACATTCAGTTATTTTAAACAGAAAAACATAAAACCTATTTAATATTGACAACCACTTTGGATAAATACAATAAATACTTTTAAGTGCTATCCTATTTGATGCAAAGATACATCTTTTTGTGCACATTTCAAACAAAAAAACACATTCAGTTAAATAAGCTCAAGCTAAATCCTAGAAAATATCTATAGCAGTAAACATAATGCACATTCCTTGTGTTGATAATGAACAATCATACTGAATGAAATTCAGAAATATTAAAAGAGTAACAGTGTAATCTGCAGTCAGCAGTTTGCAGCCTAATGTACAAACACTACCATTAGTAAAAATGAAAATTCAAAGACAACAGCTATCATACCAGGGTCCTGTCCTTTGGAATAAAATATGACAAAACCTTGCCCTGTAGATAAAATGCAAATGATAACTTAAATAACGCACAGGTAAAAAAAAGTGAGGTACATTTCTGAAATGAATAATAATATTTGCAAAGTAAAATGATGGACAAATTTTAACATATCTGTGTTAGAGAGAGTGTGCATTAGTGCTAGACAGTCTGTCAATCATCCTGTCATGGTCTATAATATATCAGTCTGTCCCTGTGCCTGCCAGTGTGATGGAAAGGCACATTAGGGACCAGTCAGCCATGTAAAAGTGTCCGTGATCATCCATGGTTCAGAAACTCATCCAGGGTCCCGGTCTCTGGCGCAGTGTAGAGTCCCCTGGCTGAAGCTCCTGGAATCCCTCCAACAGGGCCGCCCCTGCACCTCTATCCTGCAGATCAGCCGTCTCCTCCTCCCTCACATTGTTCTCATTCATATGCAGACCCTCCAGAGGCATTGGGCTCTCAGCTGACGACTCAACAGCTACTACTCAGAGAAAACCGGAGAAGTAAAGAAAAAAATGTTTTGAAAAAATAAAGTGCATTAACAATTTTGCAACAAATGCACACCCAGTGGAGTAAGACACTGCAGTCATGAAGTGAAAAAAATAATGTTTCAATAGTGAGCTCTTCCTGTGGCACACCCGTCCAGAGCCTCAGCAGGGCTAAATGCAAATACACCTTACACAGTGACATCAGGTTCACTTTGCCTTTATATGCAGTACCAAAGTCTTGAATTTGTCCCTTCAATGCAAATGTAAGTAAAAAAAATCATTTGATAATCAGGAAAATACCCTTCCTGATCAAACAACCATAAGCAAGTTTCCTCACCCAATAAAACACACAACAACAAAAGAGCATCAGCTACAGTGTGAAACCGATGTTGTTGCAAAATGTACAGTACATTCTTCCCAAACATTAGATTTACATTTTTTTAATTCCAAATACCTGAGAACTGTCACAATTAGTCAACCCCAACCCAGATCCAAGCAAAGTAAACATGTTGCACCCAGACCCGCACGAGGTTCAAGTCACATCTCGAAATGTCATGTCTGCTTGTGGTGTGCTACATTTCTAACTCTTACACACACACTTCAGAACCAATCAAAACTGCAGGTGTGCAGTCTACACGATATATGCTTTGTAGTGTAAAAAGTTTAGATAAATGTTGTAGCTAGCTACAAGCCTGTGGTAACCGTGCATAAAAGTGTGGAGATTAAAACCTTTTATTGGAGTTTGAGAGGAAAAGAGGGAGGTTCAAGGCTGTGATAAAAGTCAAACCCTTACCTGCTTCATTATCTAGCAAACCAGGGGCATCCATTAGAGAACCAATAACATCTGGTGTTTCCAGCTCTCCTACAAATAATAATTAAACAGCTGTTAGTAAGAAAAACACAATATCATGGAAACATCAGCTATTCAGAGCATCAAACAATACAGTGTCATATACAAAATCATACCACACAGAACTTAACACCAATAAGAGTTCTCATTGTTTTCCAAATCTACTCTTCAATAAAAGAAAAACACTGAACAATTTGCTCTAACTAAAATGTTGAACATACTGATGTGTATGTCTTGTTAACCATTCTATTTACAAACTCTTAACAACTTTACCTTTCGTTATTACTGCTTCTTCCTGTTGAGGCTGGTCCATCTGCTCAACCAGACCGTCGTTATATTTCTGAGCCATTTTCGCTGAAACACAATCACAAAAACCATGTTACGTTTGTTTTACACAGTGCATGTGATATTTGTTGTAAAGTAGAAGTAACTCACTCTGTGACGAGGACATCTTCATCCGAGCCTCTTCTCTTCTCCGCTGAATACGAGTGGTGTCTCCTATCATAACCTACGGATATGAAAGATAAAACTATACAACTTCAAATTTAAAGTATTAACAACCAGGGATTAATGTATGATGTCTACATATAATACACTATATAGCCAGAAGTATCTGGTGGAGGGGGATAATGGTCTGGAGCTGTTTACAGGGGTTGAAGGGTCATCTTAATGCTACAGGATACAAAGAAATTATAGATCATTTGGTGCTTCCAACTAGGAGCCAAAAGTTTAGGGAAGGCTTTTTCCTGTTCCAGCATGACTCTGCCCTTCTGCACAAGCGGGGGAACATAAATACATGGTTCGATGAATTTGGTGTGGAGAAACTCAATTTGGGTAGCCTGGCAAGCAAGACCCACATCAAGATGTTGGGTCTGGGAACTCACCATTGGCAGTGCTCAATCCGAGGGGCGGGATAAACAGTTTTCTTTCAAATTCCCTATGCACGCAATAGGATAGCGCTACAACCAACCAGAGCAACGAAGTGTCCGGTCGGCAAAACTTGGAACACATCTTCCTTTTGTAAGAAAGACTTCAGTGCCGTTCTTTGTTATTTTCTCAAAGAAAAGATTAACTCCAAGTCTACCAGAGTCGCGGCCAAAGCCGATTCGAAAGCCCGCTGTTTGTCAGCAGCAGCAACCATTTCTTTGTTTTCCCGTAATTACGTTAAGCCCGCCCACCGACTGTATACAGGTTGTGATTGGCCTGACCAGAATTAGTTTTTTCCAGCTCGCAAGTCAATGGAGAGTTACTAGACTGACCCTAGCTGCAAATTATATTTGCTGCCGCTAGGGTGCCTCTAGATTTCTGGGCTACATTTCGGGAAGGAAAACTATTATTATATTAATGTCCATGGTTTCAGAATGGGAGGTCCATCAAACTCATGGGTGTTATGGCCAGGTGTCCACATATTTTTGGCCATATATATATATATATATATATATATATATATATATATATGTGTGTGGGTTGGGAAAATTGTATCTGAGAGGAGAAGAGAAGACAGCATCTCACCTTGACTCTGACCTGCTCAGGAGGCCAAAGCCCCCCCCATATGAACTGTAGGTACCCGAAGAGGACAATGACACTGAGGAAGGAAAAGTTGCTGGCCACGCCAATCACTGCAGATATCACCGGGAAATTGTACAGGACATATCTAGAAAGATGGAGGGTTGATAGAAAGGAGAATGAGGAGGAGGGATGAAGTATTCGGAAAGACGAAGACCAGAGGAATGAGGTAGAGGGATGAAGAATAGAATAATTTGGGATGTAAAACATGAGAATGAGAAGGGATGAAGAATAGCAGGGAAAATACATTTGTGGAAGATACAACAGCATGTAAATGATAGCCATTCACTCTTTTGTGATTTTCTTTCTCCATGTTTCTCCCCTCCCAATTGATCTTTCCAACTCCCCACTGACCCTGTCTTGTCGGCAGCTCCACAACTCCTTGGACAGATGCAGGATGGTGAGGGGCGCTCACATGGTTCATCCAACCACATGTCACCGAGCCAACGATTTATTTCACACTGCTCATCCAAAACGGAAGCCTTTAGTCAGATCATGCACGGGATGATTACACTAACCAAATGTACTTCCGTGACTGAACATACAGGCGCCTGATCTGTAGACAAGGAGTCATTGGAGCAACGTGGCAAAGTAGATAATCTGACTAATCTATCCCAAATCCCAGGTAACGCTATGCTAATTTGCGGGGGTCCGGGGCAAAATTGGAGAAACCATAGTCAAGCTCAATGAAAGCCATTCTATGGATTTCTACGATTGGCTGCCCTAAATCTGAATTTGACAAAGATGGAGCTGATAGAATTGGAAGGAGGTCTTTACCTGATGCCAGTGAAGAATGCATGGATCCGTAGCTGAGCTGAGTAGACTTGCACACGCCGAGACTGGATCTCAATAACAGCACCAATAGTGGGCTGATACTGTAGTCAGAGATTCATTTACAGGAAGACAAACAATAACAACACGTAATTTGTACAGTACTACCTAAGATGCCTAGTTCTGCAGCACTGACAAAAACACATTTTATTAACATGTGTCTGATCTGATTCTTAATAAATGACATCTGTCCAAATCTTGTTTCATTGAAAGCACATAAACATCAAACAACTGGAAGTATGCTAACTCCATCCAGTTAGCATGAATCATATCAAGTCAAAAGGGCCATTGTGGAGATAGATTGAAATGACGATCACAAGATTGCTCTGATTTGATCCACTACAAGGCCACAATGCAGAGACGTGACATGAACAATGGGCTGGCTCTGTGTGAGATGAAAATTAATTTGTTATGTAGAGGCAACCACAAGCAGCACTCACAGAATTGGCCTTGTAGTCTGAGAAGAGCTCCACCTCAACGAGCTGCTTCTGCTCCGTCATCCCAGTCAGCAGGAGAGGAGAGAACAGCAGAGTGTTCAGGGTCTGAAGAAGACCAGAGCGGTAGTGCAGCATAGCCTGGTGGAGGAAAGAGGCAAGTCATAGTCAGTGGGCCAGACAAACACTAAATAACCAATCCAGTCAATTATAAAATTGTGTTGGAGGAAAGAGGGATGGACACGTTGTGAGCCACCAAGGACAAAGGGAAGGTCAAACATTTAGAGAGGCATCGGAGAGAGAGTGGAATCAACAAGACTCACGGAGCGTGCCACTGTTGCAACTGTTTGGCCGCCGTTGGTGTAGCACGACATCTTAACCATGAACATGCCAATCTCTTGGTTGACTTGCGACTCTGGCATTTCCAGCACTAATGAGATTTGATACGGCTGACCATAGATCATAACCTAGGAAAGGGTAAAATATTATAATAGATAATGAGCATACCTGAATGCAGCAACTATTTCATAGGATATTGTTACTATATTATGATCTACATACTACATGAGGGAAATTATGGTTAATGTAGGAATTGAGTACCTGGTCTTTTCCATTCTTTAGCAGTGAGATGTTAGCCACAGGAAAAGAGCAGAGTACGGAATCGGGGGCGTCACAGTCAGAACTAGAACAGTAATCCGGAAAACATAATGTGACATGATATGATATTAAAAGCAATAACTGAAGAATCAGTTACAATGGCATACAAGTATTTTTATAGTACATGTTGTTAAGTGGATCTAAATAAATGTTGAAGGAAAAAGGCAACACCAAACTTTTACTGTCTCTCAGTACCTGTAGTAGTAGTGAACTGGTGTTGAAAAGCTGACGGTGGGCATGTAGGAGTAGTAAAAGCTGCCATAGAGGAAGATGGCCACCCACACCAGCAACACTAGAACGCACAAGAGGATGGCAGCCTGCAATAGAGTCCGACGGGCTCTAAGGAGAGTTACCCCTAAGACATCCTGCAGCCACAGGAAAACTGGTCCTGTTACCCCACTCATAGTGTGCAACACAGCCCGGACTACTCCCGACTGCCTTCGCTGGTCCTGATGTTCAACACTATTGAGATCTCACTGCCTTTTATTCTTGTGGCTCCTGCCAAAAGCCTCTCTCTCTCTCTCTCTCTCTCTCTCTCTCTCTCAAAAAATTGTTTGTTTAGGGCTATGGTTCCCTGCTAATTGGAGGACGCCAACTCAACATTTTCAACTTTGGCCTGCTCATAATTATTAAGGGAACCATTAAACAGAATAATATATTTATTTGGCAAACTCCTTAATAAGACCTTCATTCTTAAGACTGAGGTATTTATTGTTTTGCTACTGCGATTTTGATATCTGATAATCAGCCGTTAAGGGTATTTAATGTTTCTGCAGGAACCTGTAAAATAAAAGAAAATGGTAGTAAGATTTTAATGCAGATGGATACAGATTACAGAGAAACCATACAATTCTACATCCCTCACTAGATAGACATTCTACTTTCTATGAATTTTAGGTCTTCCACTAGTATATTTTCTCTTTACTGCCTATTTTGACATGTAAAATTACAATTAGACATACACAGTCAAGACAGAGCTAAAACTGTAGAAGAGTCAAGGACTATGGAATTATTCAAAGAATCTCAACTGAATAAGTATTTAGCTACATGCTTTTGTTTTGGCCAAAGCACACGACTTTTCTACTGACACATTATAGTGAGGATAACACATTTCAAAATGACTATTTGACAGCGGTAACTACAGTACCCATGTATTTTAAAAGAATGTCATTTATTTAAGACGGTCGAACATGCAGTTGATATTATTTCGACCTTCACAACAAAAAACGGTACAGTAGAGTAAAGGATGAAACAGATAACGTTAGCTTAACAGTAACGGTAACAACACGGGCTAATGCACAAGTCCCAAGAGGTGCAAGTGCTTGCAAGAATGCCTTCAAAACGCCATCATACTCACATTTTTGTCTATAGTAGATAACTATACATGAACAGGGTAATTATGGAAATTTAAGGTTAAATACGGACACAAACACATAGTTGTGCTACCTACCACTGCACTTCCTGAAATGCAGACTACCGCAAAACTACAACTATGGTACGGCCGAGAAGACAAACTTAAATTCCAACCGACTCGGTCATGAAGAGGAGTATAGAAGTTGACGTTGAGATCATATTTCTTCTTCTTCTGCTTATTTTATATGGTGGTTGGCAACCAGGTAATTAGGGGTCCAAGCCCGAAGGGGCTGGGAACCGTCGTTGCAAAGCAACGCGGTTCACAGCTCCAGCAGGGCTGTAGAACCCTATTGTTTTTCTAAGGTTTCGTATTCTTCTTATTATTCTTCCGGTAAAACCGTTACTACAGCCTAAACCGTACATGATCGTCGGGGTGCCATTTTCAGGACTGGTCCAGATCACCGCTGGGACCTCAGACAGAAAAATTCAGCCACTTCCACCACTAGGTGGCGCTATAGCAGAAAAAACGTGTTTGGCCTTATAACTCCCAAACCGTACATCGCACGTAAAAGATACACATATCCACGCATTCCCTGAGTTCAGCTGAATCTTCTGAAATAGGTCACGCCCATTTCCACCAGTACTTTTATGCGTGAAAAATTTAAATTGATCGTAAACCTACTTTTTCTAACTCCTCCTAGACCGTGTGTCAGATCTGCATGAAATTTGGTATGTATGATCACCAGACTGACCTGACAAAAAGTTATTAAAATAATTTTTATCGGATGGAAATTGCGTAAATTGCGCAAAAATAAATTTGTGTAGCTAGCTACTTAAGTATAAACTTTGCCATATCTTGGCCAATAAAAACTGCTATCATTGTAAAACTTTAGATTCTTGTTTGACATGACCATCTGAGGCTCCCCAACAAATTTGATGAAAATTGGCTACTAGGGGGCGCTATAACTACGAAAAGTTTATATCTCATCAACGGCTCATCCGATGTTTAACAAATTTTGAGGCTACCATCTAGGGCCACTCTTGAAGCCACCCCTACAGTGGGGTACTGATTTGTCAAAAGGGGCGTGGCCTATGGGACCCAGTTTTGGATCCACCCCTTGTACTAATGTGAGTAACTTCAAATTTACAGAGTAGATGTGCAATAAATATTAGACCTCACATACCAAAAATGACACGTGGACCACTAGGTGGCGCTATAATGGTGAGAAACGTGTTTTGTGACGATAACTCCCACATTACACATTACACAATAGAAATCCTTATATCCAAGTGTACCTTGAACTGAGCTGAATCTGATGATATAGGACACGCCCATTTTTGATAACAAGATTTTTCACAATTTCGCGCAATGCGCAAACCAACGTTTTTGAACTCGTCCTAGACCGTGCAACCGATCTGCACGAAACTTGGTACCTAGCATCTCCAGACGGACCTGACCAAAAGTTATCAAAATAATTTTGCTATGTTAAACTATGCGAAATTGACGAACAAACAAATTTTCGTAGCTAGCTACGAAATATTAACTTTATTATATTGCTGCCAAATTACATGCTATCATCAAAAAACTTGAGATTGTTGTTTAATGTCCCCCTGTGATGTTCTGTACCAAATTTGGCGAAGATCGGCCATTAGGGGGCACTTTAATCAACGTTTATTTGTTTTGGACAGTAACTCAACACATTTAACTGGGTCAATTTTGATTACAATATCTTTTTTTTGTAGTAAATGCTATCAACATGAAACTTATGGTGCTTGTTTGGCATGCCGCTTTGAAGCTCTGTATCAAATTTTTTGTCATTAAAAGATGCTGTCGTCAACGTAGAGCAGTTTTTGCCCATTTACTCAATCAATAATAATGGGATATTTACAACTGTGATGTACCACAGAACTTGTAGCTCACACCTCAATATTTTCTGACATTTGCCTCGGCAACTTTATACTTTGGGGTCCGCTTTCCATAATGAATATCCAAAAGTATGAGCTTTTTTAATGTATCAGACATTATAGAACATATAAAAAAATGTATTATAATCGTATAGGCTACAATTTCTTTCAAAGAAAGACAAGATAAATTCATAATTAATGTAATATACTTTTATTTAGCAGATTTAATTGTGGTGTTCTATCCTAACCAATATTTTGCTATATTTCTAAGCAGATGATCTATGCTATATTCTGATAAAATGCCACTCGTTGGGGTTATTACAGTACGCTGGATCATGTGCCTGTGTATCTGGCAAACTTTATTTCCTGTTTG
>JACXGM010023474.1:0-16185 GCA_016801145.1 Umbra pygmaea
TCTTTACTTTTGTTTTGAGTCAATAATTACTTAGTTGCAAAGAATTTTGGATTGTTTCTGGTAATACAACATTCACAATGCACTTGTAACATGATCCCTTGGCTGAAAATTCACCGCGACGTAGCCATAGACATGACTGTAAAGTCGTTTTTTTTTTCTTTTAACCAAACAAAGAAATGAATTAGTGTTGCTTGTTGGCCATCGTGGGCAGGTTTAGAAAATGTAATTTGTTTCTCTTGGCTAGTTACATTAAGGAGCTATTGACGATCAAAGTCCGAATCTTTAATATATTTCTAACTTCACCGCAGTCTCCGGTCCCTGGTTAGCTTGCTCGTCATGATCTACCAAACATTACTCACCCTGATTCTCCTACTGGCCCTGGCTACTTTTGAATAATGTTTTGATAGCTGGAACCTGTCTTAATAAAGACGCCTACTTCTCTTATTTTTTGGTTTGCGTTTAATACTGTACAACCGCTAATTGTCTTGACCTACAACGACAGATCCACAGTCCGCTCGGTTCATGGGCGGGTTGTTACGTCAGTGCTTTCCACACCTGCACTTGACCAATTATATAATTCTATTTAAATTAATACAATTATCAGCATGCCTTTTCTCTGGTTATACATGGTGTCATTATCTGAAATGTAATTTTTTCCTTTGCTTGGGCCCCTAGGACCGTGCCCATAATGCCCATTAGGTAATCCGGGCATGCCCACTCACCAAAATATCATATCATCGTTAAGAATGGGGAGAACATTTGCACATTTTGCTTAATAAAGCAGCGGTTTGTTCTAAAGCAGCAGTCATTCCATTCGAGTGCAGCACAAATGTTACAACATAGCGATTTGTGCACAGACAGACAAGACATGTGGGAGATAGTATTGTGCAAGAAAATCGTTTTTTTCCTTTCAAAATGTCTAACGAGGCCACGCTGAGTCTGGGAAAAAGATTGTAGCAAACAGACAAAATGGTCTTTGAGAGCTTTTATTGGAAGGTGGAGGAAACATCTCAAACTATTCTTTGTGCAAATGAAAAGCAACATTCCGTCCATGTACACGTATTTACAGATGCACTGGCACTTCGATGCACTGAAGAGTTAAGGGTCAACTCAAAGAGGACTGTTAGGATGGTGAGCAGACCTGATCCTGTATAATTACACTCTACCACTATACAGTTTCTACATGCTTAAGTTTCAGATTGAGGGAATGTAATATGACCTAAAAACCTTGAGCCACTAGGAAGTGAACCCAAGCAATAACACACTGCAGCCTACACCAAAGTCTGATGAACCGTTGTCTTTCATTCCAATTTGGTGTGATCAGTCTTAACAACTAAAAATTACAAAAAAAACTGATGACTTGCAGAATGTAAGTGCATCAAATGATCTGCAGTCAGACCTCTAATCAAGCAGAGGACTACAGTTCCCAAAATGCACATGATGGTACCAAGCTACAGCTGGTCTCAATCGCCTACAGTGTCTTCCTCCCATAGTTTCTTCTACTTCAACCTGACAGAGATGTGAATGCAACGTCCCACCTAGTAAGCATCCACCACATTGCTTTCACCTTGCCTGAATTCAAATTGGTAAAGTAGGATTCATAGAGGAAGCCTCCATTTTGAGATTACATACAAAGACTCTACAGCTCCTTGTGTTTGTCCTCTGTTTTCCATACTTGTGGAATTAACAAGTAGTCCTCTTCCCTAGAAACAAACCTTGCTTCAGAATAACAAAGACTTACCCAATGTGGGAATTACCAATATCACAAGCCTCATTTCAGGATGTCATTTTGACAGTTACAGATGAGCAGAAAGACAATGTGTTTCCCATGATGGAAAAGTATGGAGGGCATGTAGAAGGGGCACATTTTAATAAATGGACACTTTTTGGGTGGCACCAAGGTCTTGTGAACGAGGCAAACAAATCATAAAAAACTAAATAAATCAATCAATATGCAAGTGTCCAAATTCAGCTTCTTTAGAGTCTATTGTAGAAAAACAGGAAAATGACAAGTTGAAGATCAGTAAAGCAAGGTTTCATTTCTTTTCTTCTGCTGACGCCTTTTCCTCCTTTTTCTCCTCTTTCTTTTCCTCTGACGTCTTGGTCTTCTCCTCCCTTACAGATAATTCCTCCAGTTTTTCTGCCACTTTGTTTGCACTGTCAGAGTTCTCACCTGAAGAAAGAAAATATGTTGTCATAATGACAGGTTAGCCAAGATGGGGTTCCACACTACACATGAACAATCAGACCAATATTAGTCTTTTTGATTTGGGAGCGGGGTTCAGGGAAGTCTGGCATTTTAATAAACTTTCCAGCTTTAATATTGACTCCCAAAACAGCCTTTTTGTAAAAAAAATACTAATATAAATTCATATTTTGCAATATCCTATACTTCATTTGAGCGCTGTGGGCTATTTAAATCACATTTGTCAGACCATTTTCCTGAGTAGCTTTTTTAGGAATATGCTGCAGGTCATCAGTTGACACACCAATCTCTATCATACCAAGTAAATGACAGACAGTGGAGTGGATAAAGACATTTGTTTGTCCCAAAGAACTCCCTGTATAAATAAACTACCCCCTGGAAACCAGCACGGGACACGATTGGCTCAATCACTTGGCTGACAGGTAAACTACATGTAGGCTACTGCGCTAATAAAATAAAAAAATGTGAATAGACAGGCAGCTAGCTAGCCAATTAGCTACTGACATTGGCAAGTGTTAAGTTCAGAGAATTTTCAAGTAAAACATCAAGCTGACGGGAGGCTGATGGCAATGCAAAGCGTAGTGTGTCTGGACCATAAGGCCAGCAAAGTCTTACATTGTGAATGTAAGCAGACAAATTGAGTAGCAGAGGCCAGTGTTGTCTGTATCCTGGCTATGGAAACATTTGACAAAACCAAACTGTACACTTATGAGTGGGTCGGCTGGTCTTTCACCATCACCCGCAATGCTTAATGACATTCTCAAACTGACGATTACATGGATAAATTGAAATTCTCAAGCATGGACTCAACCCTAAACCCACAAATACAGTAAAATACTGGTGTAACATTCAGTTCAACCATGCATTGCCCCATACAAACTAAATTTCTAGACAAGTAAAGCCCCCTGGAATTGCAATGTCACCAAACATGTAAATAGTAGTAATGTATACATTTCCTCAAAAATAATACATAAAAATACTTAAATATACAGCTCTGGTAAAAATTGAGACATCCCTGCAAACTATTTCTTCAATCAACCCCATTGAACTGTGATCAGGAGGAAGATGAATGGTCACAAGCCATTAAACAAAGACATGCTGCTTGCAATTTTGTACCCAACATCAACAAAAATTGTCATTTTACCCAAACACATTTTACCCAATACTAAAAAACAGAAATGTTATTTTTGCAGCAGTCTCTTTATTTTCCCAGAACTGTATATACCCTAGCCAGTCTGGGTCCGTATTTATCAAGCTTCTCAAAGTGCCATTTTAGTCTTAAGTGCTGAGAATTGACAAAATGTACTCCTACTCTTAAACTTAAGTGTAAAAGCAAGTTATCAAATTTCTCAAAGCTAAGAATCACTCTTACTCTCCCAGATATTTAAGACTGCTCGAGAGGTCTCTCAAGTGGTTAAGAGTTGCAAGTAGGGGCTTGTAATGGGGTAGACAGAGACGTGCGCAAATCTTTTAGATGAGGAAGAATGTTTTTTTTTATTGTTTGACGCCACTTAATTAAAAAGGGTACTGTTTGGACAGAGCAGGCATCATCTTCATTAGCGACTGAGTGAGGAACGTCATTTCACCAGTGACATTTACGCAGCAATTCATTTTCAGATTAATTGAAGGTGGTGATTATGCTTCGTTTGCAACGCAATGCTGATGATTTGGCCCATCACAACCATCAATAAGCCGAATTGTAATGGAAACAATTATTGCACGTACAGCTCAACAAATTGTCACACGTTTCACTGACTTCCCAAAAACACCCCGCATAATCCAACAGAAGCAAACAATTCATGCAAACAGCCGGCTTCCCAAGAGTAGTAGGTGCAATGGATGGCACTTATAAAGATCATTGCTCCCAGCGTCAACGAGAATGTTTATATGAATAAGAAGATGTACCACAGCATTAAAGCACATGTTGAGTTTGACGCAGACTACAACATTTTGGATGTGGTACCCAAATGGCCTGGGTCTACCCATGACGCGCGGTATTGGAGAGGGATTGGCCAGTGGAAGCGCAGATTCCATATTCTCCACTCAGAAATTCAACTACAGCAAGCAGTGTTTTCTTTCTCTCCAGTTCAGTTCTCTTTTGGAATCCATGGTGGCTATGATTACATCACTAACTGTAGGCTATATATAGGCAGGTCAGTTAACAGCACACTCGTTTGAAATATTTAATTGAGAAATAGTGGAAAATGTGTTGGAAACCTTTTTTGATCTTTAATTTACAATGTGTATAATATAATGGATTCTCTTAAATTCTTTATTGTCAAATGTTTGTTGAATGTCAACTTGTCTTATGAATTTCACCATTGAATGTGAATTTATCTGAGAATATTCTTAAACAAGTACATCTATTCAGTGATTGGATCTTGCCTATGTCGTCATCCAACATCCCGTTTGCTGCAGAGCAAAGTGTCGTGAATCAGCTCTAAGATCGACACTTAAGATTTAGTCCTACACTTCACTTAAAGTAGGAATGAGATGTTTGATAACTAACTTTTAAGCGCAGCTTTGAGCCAAGAATGTTCTTACTCTTAAGTCAAGTCTCAGCAGTGTTCTTAAGAGTAATTCTAAGAAGCTTGACACAGGCCCTGATCGATTCCACATTGTTGCAGGCTAATGAGTGAATTAGCCAATGCATGGGTATAAGGGAGCGATATGGAAAGAAGCAACCATTATCAGTTTGGGAAATATAGAGGGAGCAGCATTGTTTTCTCTAAACCTGTCAGTCCTATAGATAAAATAGCAGAAAGTGTGGTTTGAGGCATCAATTTTACACAAACCTGATCCATCTTGAGATTTTCTGACTTCCTCTTTGCATTCATCAAACTTCACTTTAAATTTCTGAGCATCTGAAAAGGACAAAATGTTACTGAATAGACATCCACACATGACATGTAATAAAATGTTACTGAATAGACATCCACACATGACATGTAATAAAATGTTACTGAATAGACATCCACACATGACATGTAATAAAATGTTACTGAATAGACATCCACACATGACATGTAATAAAATGTTACTGAATAGACATCCACAAATGTAAGACTTTTTAAGACTGAAATTGTTATGTTACACTTACTCTCTGCATTGAGGAAACGGATTGCCAGGAGTTCAGGTTTGGGATGCTCATCAGCAAAGTCAGCTAGTGTGTTCCATACCCAGGCCCTGTCACTACCAGCATTAGGCTTCAGTTCCATCACAGGGAAAACTAAAGGAGCATCAATTAACACAAGGCATCAGTAAACAGATCTCAAACTTCTGCAGTTTGTGGATAAATGCATGTGGACCTTAACAGTTATACAGAGTTGTTTAAAAGTAAACTGCCATGTTGGTTTAAATGATTGAATGAATTAAACAAAACAAGCCTAACCCTAAAGGCAGGACTCTACACTAACCTTTTCCACCAGTAGCACTTGGGCTACTAACTTTTTTACTTACTGGTGCAAAAACTTGATTTGGTCGCACAAATTATTTGCTGCGCAGCGATTGATAAATTACCTGTTTCTCATAATGAACTTGTAGAGCATACAGAACTATGCTTTAATTAGTTCTAACGTTTAAACCCCATGCCATCTTATGTTTATACACTTACTACGAAAAAAAAGCACTGCAACAGAACATACACTTACTAGGAAGTGCAACATTTATTTTTTACATATTTCAAAGTACCCTATTTGCAAAATCCTCTAGGAAGCACGGATGGGCTGACATGACTTTCTTTCCTACTTATTGCACAATTTGGTTTCGCCGCCCTAGTAAGGATATCAATATAAAACTCATCACTCATCACCGATCCTACATAAACCCTCATCCCTTTGAATATGTTCACACTGAAATGTGTCATGTTCTGTTTAATTCATATGAGATTCACTGCGAATGGATTTCAAATACATAACTTAATGCAGGCGCGGTTCTAGCGGGGTGGCAAACATGATCGCCTGGCAACACTATATTATTTTGGCAACACAAACTCTGATTTGTCAGATTTAATTCAGCATAATAGTGCTCGTTTTAATCCATTGCAGTAATCATTGTGAATTCATTGCACTAACAAACATTTTACATGTTTTTAATCACAACGTTTCATTAAAAACAGTAACAAAGAGGTTGTACACAGAATTTGATTGAATATATTGTCAGTGTCTCGTGAAAACATGATACATTTGTAAAACATTCACGAGCGTCTGTTTTATCCAACAACAAACTAATTTTAGCAACACATGATCGTAGACCCACCATTTATCTATGCAATGAATTAACAATGACTATTGTCATGAATTACAAGCACTATTGTTTTGAAAGGTAGAATCAGAGTTTGTGTTGCAGACATAATATAGTGTTGCCAGGAGAATGTGTTTGCCACCCCGCTAGAACCGCGCCTGCTTCAATGGCTTAGACAAAGATATGAAGTAGGGATGCTCATTTCGGGTAATTTTCCTGACCGACAACCGGAAGTCGTTAACCGATTATTAACCGTTAACTGATGAGATTATAAGATTCAATTGGCTTTAAATAAAAAATGTAATTGACAAGTGTCTGTAACCCGTTAAATATACAAACATTTTTTTTTACGGATTTGTTTTAATGTCTAAACAGCATACAGAACAGATCAACAACAGCTGCCGGGTGCACCAGCTTTGCGTACAAGTTCACTCTGGTGCAAAGTCCACACTAAACGATAGGATAAAATCTGGAACAAGGTTACAGGAGGCCTACTGCAAATAAGGGCTATATTTCATTAACACAAAACAAAATGTTGATAACGCTTGCTATGCGTTATACTACCTTAACAATATCTGCCGAGCGCACCCATTTCATTGAAATTACCATTACGGTCCTCTCCGAAAAGTGCGTGTTGTCAATCACTGTGTGAGTTGTTTTTAAGGTAATATTATTTTGTCGGCTATAATGCATCAGGAGCATGATGAATTATAGGCGATAAAATAATATATGCTTCCCAATACGATAGCGTTATACGTTTACGTTTCTGTACATGAAAAAATGAAAGCGCAAGTTAATATCACAGTCATCATAAATTTCCAAGGGTTGTCATTTTAAATGAAGAACGCGTTGCAGACAGAAAACAGGCAGCCAGTATATTTCGCTCATCATTACCTATATGGCCACCTTTCAAAACGAAGCGCCAGGCTCTGGTTGCGCGTGTGAACGCACTAAGTGATTTAACTAATATAGGCTATATATATGTAAAAAATAAAAAAAAACTTCTTAACCGTTTAACTGATTGTATTAACCGGTCAAATGTTTTACTTTCGGTTAACGGTTAAACGGTCAATATGAGCATCCCTAATATGAAGGCATTTATTATCAACCATACATATTATTTGCACTACCAAATCCCTACTGTTTCCTCTCATTTCCTGCATTATTGCCTGCCTCAGCACAACTTTTTTTGGCATGAGTCAGGGCTTACAGTGTCTTTCACCAAAATTCTTTAATTCTCTTATTAAATACATAACATATATTAGCTACAAGTTACAGTATCTACACTTTGCTAGTTAGCTACATTTTGCTAGGTATGAAGCTACTTTTACAGTATAGTAGTTAACCAGAGGTCTTGCATTGATTAAGTTATGCTGACTGACTGACTGTATAGATAGAACAATACTGTAGCTAGACACCATACTGAAATATCAGCAACTATTTTGTTGAATGTTTTGAACACTCCTTATCCAAGAATCAGTTTTGGATGAGTCTTTATTTCTAGAACAGACACAAAAGTTAACTAATATAGTAGCTACAGTTGTGCTCATAAGTTTGCATACCCTGGCAGAAATTGTGAAATCTCAAGCTCCTTTGTAAACCATACTGATAACAGAAATCGCCCAAACGGTCCTGATCAAAATGCATCTGTTACAGAAAGTGACACACATAGGTTAAAAATGTTATTGAAAAAGGTTCAATTCCCACACCTCGCATTGCACAAAATTGGCATAGCACAGCCCAGGATTTGCATTAGACAGATTATCTATCCTACCACGTCGCTCCCCTTGTGTTTAGATTAGGCTGCTGTAAATTCAATCTTGGAAATAGTCTGTGAACGTAATCATCCCGTGCATGATCCAACTAAAGGCTTCCGTGTTTGTTGAACAGTGTGAAAAAAATTGGCGGCTTGGGCAACATGTGGTTGGATAAACCATGTGCGCGCCCCTCGTCATCCCAAAGATCTGTACAAAGAGTTGCAGAGCTGCCGTCAAGGTAGAATTAGAGGGAATTGGGAAGGGAGGAAAACCGGTAAATCACAAAAACAACAACAACAAAAAAGATCTGTGAAGTTAATTGTCCCTGACACTAGATAAGGATATGGCTTCAATAGCAGTGAAAAAAACTTGTCGGTTTCAAGCTAACCACGGTAAGATAATGATTCTACTTAGAATGTGCATAAACAAAATACTACACAGCCTGACTAAAATGAGGGGGGTCAAAAATATTTTTGCAATCACAAAAGGCAGAATCAAGCTTTAAATATTGCCCTGCTGGGCAGCGAACTTGCAACGTTTGGATTCAGAGACTGCCACTACATACATTGAGCTATCACAGAAGCTAATGCCCACAATTACTACCAGAATAAAACTATGCAAGCACGAATTTTATTGGATATTTTATGTCTCAGCATGTGCTAATGAACGTAATGATGAAAATGCTGGTTGTCAACAGTAAGATGTCGTTCATAAATTTTTTGGAAAATAAAGGACAGTAGGGCTGTGACACGTGAATGGAAGAATAGAGCCTGTCCCATTGGGTCCCATGCGATTTTAATAAATGCGGAACAATTAGACCACTGGCCCAAACTTACATACACCGATCAGCCGTAACATTATGACCACTGATAGAAAACGTGAATAACATTGATAAGCAAGAAAATGGGCAAGTGTAAGAATTTGAGCATCTTTGACAAGGGCCAAACTGACGGCTAGAGGACAGGGTCAGAGATTCTCCAAAACTGAAGCTTGTGTGGGGTGTTCCCGGTCTGTAGTGGTCAGTACCTATCAAAATAGGTACAAGGGAAAAAAAGCGGTGAACTGGCAACAGCGTCACGGGGCGGCCGAGACTCACTGATGCACACAGGGAGCAAAGGCTGGCCTGTGGGGTCCGATCCAATAGACAAGCTACTGTAGCTCAAATTGCTGAAAAAGTTCATGATGGTTCTGATAGTAAGGTCAAAACACAGTGCATTGCGGTTTGTTGCATACGGGGCTGCAAAGCCACAGACCACTCAGAGTGCACCTGTCCCCTGCCAAAAGCACTTCCAATGAGCATGTGAGCATCAGAACTGGACCAAAGAGCAAAGACAGAAGGTAGCTTACCTGGGGAGCAATCTAATGGAGCATCTCTGGGAAGTGCTGAAAAACAAGTCTGATCCATGCAGGCCCCACCTTGCAACTTAAAGGACTTAAAGGATCTGCTGCTAACCCCTTGGTGCCAGATACCACAGCACACCTTCAGAGGTCTAGTGGAATATATTACGGTTCATTTTCATTATAGCTCACTATCATTTACACTCAAATTCGCTGTAGCGGTCCAAGCTCCTGACCACTGCCTCTGCTCTTTCTTTGCCCCCCCGCCCACATTCCTTTTTAGAACTAGAATATTTAATACAAACCACACTAAACAGGTTAGTCTTGGGTAAAAAGCTACTGGCTGACAAGGTCTGCCTCCTATCACTCACTGTTGTGATTGGCGCAGATCTTCAAAGTGCGGTCTCTCCTCATCAGCAAGCGGATAGTGCCCTTCTCTTTGTGTTTCAGGAGCTTCACGTCACCTGTGCCGCGTTCCTTCCACTCTGGTGGGTCGTTCTCAGATGCAAAACGATAGAGTTTTGCCCGCCTGAGTGGAACACAAACAAAATTCAGTCCATGTCTTGTACAGTACGACACTGATTTAAATCTAAATCTTTCAACATCAGCTTACATTTTGAACAGCTCCTCCTCATCCTCCTCTAGAGTCTTCACATCCTGCTCTGGAAGAGACACTATTGGCTCATAATGGGGGTCATGATTTGATTCTTCTGCATTCTCTGTTGAAGCCTCCTGCTCCTCTGGCGTTTCCTATGAAAAAGTATTATCCTACATGTTAAGGACAGTATTTGACTTTCAAATATATTAATCCACAAAAAACAATACATAAAGTTTTAGTGGGTTTGTTGTATCACCTGGATAAATCTGTTGTACTTTACTAGTTAATGTCTTCCAATGAAAAACAATAGGCTTCACCAACTAACTGCAGATGGGTGTGAATGGGGGGATTTGAGAGATCATGGTTTGGAGGTTATCTTTTGTGTGCAATATGCTGGGGCAACTGAATTTAGTGAGCCAAGCATATTTTCTTTACAAAGGCCTTGTGAATCACAAATGATCTCACACTTACTACATGACCAGGGAAAAAATGAAACACGCTTACAAGACAAAGACGGATTGAAGCAAGCGGCTAATAATCACGAAACTATATTTGTTAGTTAACTAAACTAGGCCTAAATAAAGACAGATACTTTCTTATTGTGAAAGTAGCCACATTTGCACCCAGTCAAAAAAACAGGTTTACAAGAAAATAAGTGGCGATATAATTTAACAAGAGCCGTCGGATTCAGTGAGATACAATATAACTTTGACATGTTGCGTGTATCACAGTATAACTATGACATGTAGCGTGTATCAACAGTAGAGCAACACGTCTCTCAACATGCACACCTTAGCCAGCTAGCATGTCATCAATCATTACTAAGTTATCTGTTTGATTATACTAATTAAAACGGACTCATAGTTAACATGAACATCATAAGTAAAGTAGTTAACCGTAGCAGTCTGAACGGATATACAAGAAAAACTTCGCGCAACTACTTTTTTCTTCCGGCCTGGAATGAAGTTAGCTAGCACTACCGAGCAGCTAGCTAGGCCGTTCACACTACTATAGTCACCTGGTTAAATGGGTAACTAGTTTCACTATCAAAAAGAAGCTTACATGGTCAGTGTCATGGTTAATCAACTAGCTAGTTCGTTTTTTTAAGTGTGTTTAATAAATGTAACCATTGTAAGTGCCTCTAGTCAGTTACTAGATTACAGTACCTATCAAGGAACTGATGTTAGCTAGCTGATAATAGCAGGCTTTTGTTAGCTAACGTTACTGTAACGTGGTTTAACAACTAGCTACCTATTTTCTGGGCTTAACATTATAGTTACAAATGTCTCCATAAACACATAGTTATGGAGTTTAAAAATAAGTTGTACACCTACTGTAGTTGTGGCAATATTAAACGTGTCTTTGGCTAAATACTTGCTGGGTGGCTACTAATGAAGGCTATTTAGCCTGTTAGCTCTGCACCTTCTCGTTAGCTGTGAAGGGCGGCAAAACTATTGAATTGAACACTTTTCTGACACTTTGGGTACATACGAGAAAATACACAACTGATCCACTAATCGACCCTTATATGTAAAGTACTGTCTTAAAACCAGTTTTCCCATTATACCTCAAATAGTGATGTTTATTTTGGGTGCTAAAAGCAGCATCATTGGCCGGCGTTTTATCACGTCGGGCACATCCCTACCTAGATAAACTTTGAGAATGCCAATCAAAACATCACAATTTGAATTAAATGTACATTGAATTAAATGAACGGATTATTATTGTGTTCGAAACTCGTCAGCTCACCTTCGGATCTGCCATGTTAATGTAGATGTTTGTAGATTATGTTATTTAGTTTGATTCCAAACCAAACTCTCTGTTCCCCTTCAGTTCCTCTCTTCCTGCTGCTATATATTTCGCGCGCCGAAATGTCCTAGCAGGTTTTCACCCTATCCCAGCAGCAGCCCTAATCTATAGTTTCGACACTATTTTATTGTGTATGAAATGATATACAAAGAATCGGTTATATTGTTTTTCTGAACCACACACAAATCAGGTCGTTGTTATTTTGTTAATTCAATATTTTTTATTTATAGTGCATTAACCCAATACTTAGGACTATAGATAGATAGAGACTAATGCATACATTGTATACATTTCATCAATGTTCAAATTACTGTAAAGTATTGCTACATGGCTAAACTGTTTAATTTGTTGGTTTTTATACAATGGGTATATCCGTAGTTCAATCATTGTATCAAAATCATAAAGTAACAACCTGACCGGGCTTATTCATTCCACCAATCATAACGTTGCCAAACGATTATTGAGGATTGAGACAACGACAAAGGGAGGCTTTCTAACGACCTACACGAATATGATCTAATAGGAAGCCTGTTTGAACCGTACAGAACAAATGAATACACCCAGAAACGTGTTCCACTTTTTGGTTCATGTTCGTCACTTCCTTTGTCGTAAAATGTTTACATTCGTTTGTAATATATGTATCATTCCAGAATAAAACGATTGTTTTGCATCACATATCAATGGATTACTCCATAGAACAACATATCAATGGATTAATTATATTTAATTGGGAAAAATTTGCAATATAAAAAAAAAATATATATATAGCTACTACATCGTGTCAAAGTTCATATTTGCACGTGTCCCCGACAACATGGCACTCCGCAGTCTCTTCTAGCCTGAAGTGAATTGAGCCCCCCTACCAAGTACTTAACCAAAGCAAAAGTGAAGGTAACTTTATTGTGCGGTCGACTGTACTGTAATGTCCAAGTTTAGCAGGGATATCTAATGATGAGTTCCTCTGGTGCTTTTGATGATTTGCTTTGTTTGCTCTGTCTGCTTGACGCTTACTTTGTTACATTCAATGTAAACAATCATACCAGCTATGTAATAGTCTTCCTTGATGTATTCTTAAAATAATATAGTAATAGGGCATGTCTTACGTTTTGAATTGTAACAGTCTATTGTTGCCCCAAGTAGAACATGGCAGACGTTGGAGAAATAATCCCAGAAATTCCACCATCACCGAAAGGGGAGAATGCATCTGACCCAAAAGAAGACTTAATAGATGGGTTAAAAATGAAAGAACCAGTGAAAGATGTTACTGATGTGGTGAAAATCGATGAACCCAAAGCAGAAGGGAGAGCAGAAGCAGGCTCTTCTGATCCTAATAATCTCTACCGCTATGTCCAAGCAGACCTCTTTACTTCTGAGATCTTCAAAGTGGAGATTCAGAACCTTCCCAAGTTCATCGGCTTCAGTGACCTGAAGAAATTCCTGGAGAAGCATCGCCTTAACCCCCATAAAATCAAACTTTTCGGAAAGCAGACGTTTGCCTTTGTCACATTTAAGAATGAAGAGGAAAGGGACAAGGCCATGAAGATGGTTCACGGCATGCAGTGGAAAGGCCGGGTGCTCAGTGTGCGCCTGGCCAAACCCAAGGCTGACCCTATCCTCAGGAAGAGGGGACGGGATGAGTGTGAAGGTGCCGAGCAGCCCCCATCCAAGAGGCAGGAGCCAGAGGAGGACGAGGAGCCCCTCAGCGTGCAGATTGCCAATGTGGTGACACCCCTCTGGAACGTTCCTTATGAAGAGCAGCTGAGAAGGAAAGAGCAGGAGGTCGACGGGGTGCTGCAAAGACTGGCCAGGTAGAGACTTGTAATTACTGCAATTATATCAATCAGTGTTCTGGGTTCACTTCAAATGTGTCAATATGATTACTGCAGTTATATTACTGCAATATATTGTAGGGGTCCAGAGGTGGAGTGTAACAAAGTAGAACAACTTTGTTACTGTACTTAAGTAGTTTTTCCAAGTATCTGTACTTCACTCAAGTATTTCTTTTATGTACAAATTTTTACTTTTACTCCCTACATTGAATGAAAAATCCTGTGCTTTTTACTCCCTACATTTTCTAAACAAAGCCATTACTTACTCTGTTCAGTCAGCTGTCGCCTGCACAAACTTACTATTAAAGCTTAAATAATGTAGCTGATGTGAAAATACAACAAGTATCCATAAGCCATCTTCTTTTAACATGTTTGTTTACTTCGTAACACCCTGAAAGCACAAGGCTGCGGGAAAGTATTGGAGAGTGATTGCTGTGCTTGCCATTCACCAAGGACGGGTCTACGTACTACAAGGCCCATGGGCCCCTTTGTCTTTGGAGGCCCTCCTGAATCCAAAACTAGAAAGCACTTCACTGTAAGAGAAAGTATGACCCTTTCAGAGGCCAAAATGTCAACATAGTGCCTGGCAGACTTAAATCCCCTTAGCCCTAGTGGGGTTAAGGCCGAAATACATAAAAAAAACACCTGTAGGGGTTTACAGCGCAATTGCTGAATCGTATAAATAATATAAAGCTCTGGAAAGGATAAAGACTACTGCAAAATCATCAGTATCTTTGGTTATATATTGATAAGTATGTGCTTGGGTAAAATAAAATGGATTCCATAAACTACTGACATTTCTCCCAAAATCCAAATAGAAAACAATGTATTTGAGGGCATTTATTTGCAGAAAATTACAATTGGTCAATATATCAAAGATGCAGTATTGTCAGATCTTGAATAATTCAAAGAAAATTAGTCTATATTTTTAAGCAACAAAATACTAATGTGTTAAAATTGACAGTGGATGAGTCGGGAATTACTGAACGCGCTGAGAATGTTTTTTTGACTGTCATATTGGAAACATGACCACCGCAAATTTTTTTCTGTTTGGGGGTCTGGAGCCTTACATGAAGTAGTTTCAGCATTGAAGCATTTGAAAAATGTAACCATTAATGAAATGACATAATTTCTCAGAATTCTTTTTACAAAAATATTGTTTTCTAAGTTTCCTTTTCAACAAAAGGCGCTGTATTAACTGTATTAACAACGGTTGCTCCCCTCTTCAGCTCTGGTAAACCAATCATTGCTGGGTGACGTAAAATGCATCACTACTGGTGCTCCAGTTTGGTAATGTCACACAAGACACCAAATTTATAAACTCTGTTTCCTGCCAACAAGAGTGATTGACCTGGCAGCAATAGACTTAATCAGCATTGGGTGAACTGGTTTGGCAAGGCCTGGCATGTAACGGACGTTAGTTTATATGTAAGAGTCCCGCACTGCTGCTTTCAGTATTTTTAAGTGTGTACTTTTGTACTAGTAAAAAAAATAATTGGTACTTCAACTTCTACTGGAGTAAATTTTTAAGTAAGTACTTGCACTTTTACTTGAGTGTGTAGTTTGTGTACTTCTGCCACCTCTGCAGGGGTCCCACAAAAAGCAGTAGAGATGGCTTTTCTATTATAATTATTTTTTATTTTGCATGGGTCAAGTTGAAGAGTATTTTCTTTTTAAGCACCACAATTCAACCTCAAACATGCAGACACTGTTGCTTTCACTACACTATTGGTAGAATTCTACTCTGTGTCAGTAGAGAAAAATTATCCATTGAGCACACATCAATTGAGCAGCTCCTCAAGTGTTGAGCCCAGAGAGCATATGCTCCTTGGTTTGAGTGCAAAGGTTTTTCCATAGCAAATCACTGGCACAGCTGGCACAGAGTGTTTTTGATGCTGGTTATGGACAGGGCACTGACTTATTCTGGTCTAGACTGCCCAATTGGGTGAGTAGCAAGAATAAATTTGCATCGGATGTGCTTAGAAACACACGCATCTCAATGTTAACTGTTCCAAGTTCTCTGGGAGTTGCTGCAATTATTTTTTAAATTTTTTATTTGACCTTTATTTAACCAGGTGGGCACGGTGAGAACAATTTCTCATTTAAAACGGCGACCTGGCCAAGATAAGGCAAAAAGGTGCAAGTACAGACAGAGTTACACATAAATACAAATACACAAGTATTACACAAAGGGTACAATAAAGACGAAAGATAAAAAAATACAGTTGAAATACAATCGAAATTGAACGAGGCAGATGTAAGTACATGTACAATTAGTGCAAAGAAATCTTAGATTTAGAGGTAGATCGAATTAGTGTACATAGCAGGCAAATACAATGTAATAATTTGACATTAGTATGAAAATTTACTGTGCAAATGGAAGCAGTGCAAATAACAGTTGAGAAA
>JACXGM010023475.1:0-16184 GCA_016801145.1 Umbra pygmaea
CCATCAGCTGTGTACAGTAGCTGTGTTTTTCTTTACAGCTGGGCAAACGCTAGCTAGCAGTACTAGCACTGCCAAAACTAAAGCTGACGTCAGCTAGTAGGATAGATTATTATGTTTTGCTAAATTACTAAAACTAAGACAATCAAACCAAACATTTTATACATTACCTGTGAGAAAATGTCTTCCACAAACACAATGATGGAGGTTTGGTTGCCAGGCTGCCCCGTTAGTGGCTACTCCGCCACCACCAGGCAGTCTTGCTATCTTCTCAGCACTACTTTGACAACGTCCACTCGCTTTAACCTCCTAACCCACAGGTTCCGCTGGATACATTTAGATTTTTCTGAAGGAAATAGATAAAACCCTACTACACCTTTTGCTGTATATCTGACGGTGCAACCCCAAACACAACACGTTTTCATCATAGTTTTAACTTTGATCAACAACAATGTTTTTAACTATGTTTACAGTAGCCGGCTGGATCGCATCTGGTCAGAGGAAACCGGTCGCGTTCTGCCACCCGGAAGTATCTTGACGCCTATTGTTTACAAACATTGTGAAATGCCGTATAACCTGCTCCGGAGCAGGTCAGGTTCGCAGCATAAGTTGCCATGGTAATGTAAACCGGTAACAGGTGACCCAATGTTGTGATACTAAAAACCCAGGGTTAAACCTGAAGTTACCTCTGTAACCCCAAATCTTGCTTTGTAGTATTTGCCCCTGGTGTCACTGACTCTGTTTTCCAGGAATGACCACAGGTTGTCATCATCACCAATGCTCCCCTGGTCTCCTTTGCAATAAAAGAAATATTAACTTGTAATTGTACAAAGGCCTGCAACACCTCACTGGGATAAGTGGTTGTGTGTGTGTGTAAAGGATTTATACAGAATGTCAAAGATAAATATCCAATAATAATAACTTCTGATCGTTAATCCATCTTGTGTCCGATGGCTCAATCTCTCAATACTCTCACAAATCTCTCAGCAAAGGACTCACACATTCAAAATGTTCATTTTTTATGCCTTGTTTGATACGTCAGTGTCTTTTGACAACCGTGACACAGGTATCGTTCAAGGTCACATGACATAGTGATGACACTCGGTCATGTGACCAGAAGTGTTTTTAGAAAATGTCTCAATACGTTGTTTCGATGCAGTAATGTCGAACACAACGAGATAGTTGAGTGTTGAGAGCCCATCACTAGTTTGATCCTGGAATTCAGACTGCAAATCAGCACGAATTACCTGTTGACCCCTGCCTGTTTTATTAACTGCTTTTTGGATTTTGTACCTTAGGCCATCTGTATACCGTGTAACATACTCTAGCCTGCTTGCCTGACCTTGACATTGTGGATTCTGGATTGTACTGCCTTCTGCCTGCTCCGTGCCCTGAACCTTTGCTACCCTCCTGACAATCCCTGAGCTCAGCCCTTTATGTATATTACCTATGTTTCTTGTTTACCGTACTATTGCTTGCCTGACATAGTATTGTAAATTCTCTCCACCCATTATTGCCTGCATTAAACAAGGTTGAAGTGAATACCTTATCTCAGTCATTACATTCATTACTACACCAACATACTAAGATTGTGCGTGTGTGTGTGTGTATACATTGCTTCTGTTCACATGTAATGGCAGTTATGAATAACAATTATTTTGAGCATTGAGCAATGCATACCAATGATACTACCCATTACTATTACGTTTGGCTCGCTAAACAGAACCCCTCAACCAAGCAGGCATCCTCATGTAACAGCGAAGCCTGACGGCCAAATGCAACTACTCATCCTGTACAGGAGTTTTCATACTTGACATTCCCAAAGGATAATGGAAGCAAACACTTACACCTCGACCAACTCATGTATTCTCATGTAACCACGGCCTGCATAGGCAAGATGATGATCTTATACGAGAGAGTACATGAGTTGACAAACTTCGACGTAGTTGTATCGAACCAAAACATTTCACCAAATCATGTCTTCTCATGTAAACCTTACCAGCATAGGCAAGATGTGTAATCATCCTATATGAGAAAATCCAAAATTGTACGACCTCTCACGTAATCGGTATGAGAAACCTAGACCCGGTCATGTATTTTCATGTAACCACGGCCTGCACAAGCAAGCTGTATGATAATCTTATGCCAGAGAATCCAAGACTTGATGTCCTCGGGTGCTGATAACAGAAACATCCTAACCATGTGATCCAGGCCAAGCGAACCTTTGTTTGCCCCTGCTCTAAGACCTAGGATACCACATTCGTAACATGGGCATTTTAACTGGAAAACACATAAGCAGCCGCACCCAAATATACAGACTACTCAGACAGGGAACGGGGACGCATGTGGAACAGCTTACCATACCTACTCCAACCGATGGTCCGGATCATGAGTCGAGATGACCCTACAACACTGGCCTACGACACTGCAACCTGGCCAAGACCCTAAGTGTACGATCAGTAATGATGAACGGTCATCTTATTGCAATAGAATCCATGACTTGACAACCAAAACCAAGTACTTTGCTATTGTAACATTGTATTACTATGGATCCACTAATACTCACCAGCTGTACAAACATCATAGAAGATATGACCCCCCCTATTGTGGTATCGAATTTAAAATTATTAATATATGATATAAAGCTATTAGACACTTTAGTAATTATCACTGTATTATCTACTTTTTTCTTATTAAACTACTATACTATCCACCAGAAAATATAAATATAGGCAACATGAAACATGTAATAGAATTATATTAAAACAAAGAAACAACCTCTGACCTACCCATTGACTGAAGCATAGCAATAATCCACCTACACACTCATGATTTTTATATTCAGTCTGATGTTACACTCGTAAGCACCGGAGGTCCATCTGAGTGGCACTGGACCCTCTCCTAGCCTAACCCCAAGAGCAAGCAGCAGTTGATGCACAGTGGCTAGGAAAAACTCCCTAGTAGGTGTAACTAGGAAGAAACCTTGACAGGAGCCAGACTCAGGGGGTGGCCAGTCCTCTTCTGGCTGTACTGGGTTGGGATTGTAAACATCTGACTACAATGTTCAAGTATGCATCTCTTCAGTAAGTTCTATGATGTAGTGTAGTCTGGCCCAAGGTGCTAAAAAAGAACGGCGGCACTGTTGATGAACCACACATGCTGGCTTACCTGGTAGGCTCCCCTCTCTCCACTGGGATATCCTTGCTCCAATGCAATCCAGGGGACGAGTCACTGGCCTGCTCATTTTGCCCCATGATCCCCCTGTGGGATGGGACTACACTGTGTGGACTATACTCTACCCTCTCAGGGTGGTTGCGGTCTGTAGGTGTCCCTCTGGTGGTGTGGTCTTGGTAATGTGTGGGTGGGTCTGAATCATGTCTGTTTTCTCCTGCCCAAGGATTTCTTTCTTCTCTTTTTTGACATGGCAAATAATTGAATAGTAGGTGCAGTAGACTAATAGAAAACCAACAGACCCAGAGGTCATGACATGCATGCTGCTGATTCTGTGTAATTGAATCATTAATTGAAAGGGGCGTGTTTAAAATAATAGTGTGGAGTTCAAGCAGTGAGGTCATTCATTCTGTGAAAAAACAGGTGGCCCTTATTCAAGGACGAAGGAAGCAAATGTTGTAGATGCTGATTATAGTGCATTTCTCTCTGAAAATCTGAGTAAAATGGATCGTTCCAGACATTGTTCAGAAAAAAGTAAACTTTCTTTCTAGAGCACTTTTCACAGATACAAAATCACAAAGTGCATTACATAAGAAATACAAAAAAGAAAAAACATAGTAAAGCATACTATAGAATACATATTAAACCATACAATAAAATATGTATTGAACAAAGTAAAAATTACAGATTAAAAAATAAAACAAAGATTGAACAACTCATCCGAAGGACTGTATAAAAAATAAGTGTTCAGCTGATCTTTTAAGAGTCCATAGAGACAGCAGACCGTAATGTAGGAGGCAGGACATTCCACAGTATCGGTGTTACTGACTCAAAAGAGCGGTCCCCACAAGTCTTAAGATGGGAATGAGGGATGGTCAATAGATTAAATGTTTTTGACCTTAGGGGGCCTATAATTGAGTGGGGTTGTAATAGGTCAGCCACCTATACAGGTGACTGACCATAGAGTGCTCTGTATGTTATGGACAGAATCCTAAACTGAATCCTGTATTTCAAAGAAAGACAATTGTGGGATTGTAGAACTGGGGTGATGTGAGACTAGATGACCTAGTTAGTAGCCTTGCAGCAGCATTTTGCATAGACTGAAGGCGATTTAGGGCAAACATAACGTGAGCAGAGACTAGTGAGTTGCAGTAGTCAATACGGGACGAGATGAATGCATGTATGGGCATCTCAGGTTCAGCAGTAGAAACTACAGATCTCAGTTTGTAGATGTTTCCTGAGATGAAAAAAAAAATTCTAGTCAGCTTCTTCACATGAGTATCAAACATATTTGATTTATCAAACATCACCCCTAAGTTGCACAGGTTAGTCTGGACAGCAGATGAAAGAGGCCTTGTAGAATTGTTGGGACAAAAATTAGAACCTCTGTCTTATCCGCATTAAGCTGTAATGAACTTAATGTTAACCATTCCTTAATAGCATGTAGACACCCTAGAAGCCTAGATAAACTGGAGGTCTCACCAGGTTTAAATGAAACATTAAGCTGTATATCATCTGCATATAAGTGGTAGGCAATATTATATCAGTTTATGACCTTTCCCAGGGGCTGCAAAAAAGGAAAAAAGCAAGGGGCCCAAAACCGAGCCCTGTGGGATACCACAGGATAGTGGAGCGGACTCTGACACAGTCTCCTGTAGAGACAGTGTAACTTCTGTCAGCAAGGTAGAATGAGAACCAGTCTAGAGCTGTGCCTTCTATACCCACCCAATCAAGTAACATTTTGATAAGGATGTGATGGTCTACTGTGTCAAATGCCGAACTAAGTTCAAGAAGTACCAACACCGAACAATCACCTATATCAGAGGACATTAAAATATTATTAGAAAAATTATTAGAAATATTATTAGAGTGCTGTTTCCAAAACCCTGTGATAAATTTAATCATTTCCAAAATAAATTTATCATGAATATTCTGTTTCTCCAGCACAGCAGTTAGTTGAATATCCACAACCTTCTAAAAAACTTTTGACAAAAATGGGAGCTTGGATATAGGCCTGTAATTGCTGGGCAGAGCAGAATCTAGATTGGATTTCTTTAATATGGGGTGGATGTTAGCATGTTTAAGATAGGAGGGATGTACCCTGTCAGCAATAAAGTGTTCACAATCACTAAGTCAGCAGGGCCAATAGTGGGAAAAGCTTTCACACAGTGAAGATGCTAACACATCCAGAGGGCTTGAGGATAGCTTCATTTTACTAATCAAATTTACCAAGTCTTGTAAGTCGATCAGTTGGAAAGAGTCCAAGACCGTGTACGAAAGAGAATGGCTTAAACTAGAGCCCTGCATTTGAGAAACTGCAGTCACTGTGCTTGCATCAGTCACTCGAGCAATTTTCACAACTTGCAATCTCAAAAATGTGGTTGCAGGCGTTGACGGCTTCTTTTTTGTGTGACATGTGGATGAATGAACAGTAGTCGTACCACTCGCCATCCAATAAATCTGGCCAAGGTGTTTTCCGGAGCTGCCAACAATAGGCAGGATTACGGGGAACTAGGAGGGAGAAAATCTTAAAGAAAATAAAAAACCTTTGACCCCAAACTTTTGAACACTAGTGTATGTCTGCTTGCTTCAAATCTGTGAAGTAGTTAAAATGCTGTTGTCACGATTGGCTTTCAGGCAGGTTAATAATCAAACAAAATTGTAGTCCAAAGGAACTTTTAATAAAGGCACGGTATCTCTTAAATAGGAATCAAAATATTAATCAAAAGCCAATGCAGGGAAAAAAACTAAGGGAACTATAGTTGAGTATAGTTATAGAGTGATCTATAAAGACAAATAAAATGAAGGTACTTCCTTAGAATGACTAACAGATGGAGAACAAAATAAACTGGCAAAACTGGGCGGCCACAATAACCAGCTAGAATACTGAGTATTACTCACCAGACACAGGAGGCAGATTCAGGCAAGGAATACAAGTAGGACATACAGGTCCTTCTCAAAAAATTAGCAGTCTTACCCATGATTGCGGTTTTGAGTAATGAAACAGGCTGGGAGTTTTTAAAAGCCTCAGGAATCTTTTGCAGGTGTTTAGAGTTAATTCGTTGATTCAGATGATTAGGTTAATAGCTCGTTTAGAGACCCTTTTCATGATATGCTAATTCTTTGAGATAGGAATTTTTCATGAGCTGTATGCCAAAATCATCAGTATGAAAACATTAAATGACCTGCAATATTTCAGTTGGTGTGCAATGAATCTAAAATATATGAAAGTTTAATTTTTATCATTACATTATGGAAAATAATGAACTTTATCACAATATGCTACTTTTTTTAGAAGGACCTGTACATGACTCAATGACTAAGGAACTGAAGTAAACAGTGGGTTAAATAAAGCATGGCAGGGCACTAAATGAGACACAGCTGGAACCAATACTAAGACATAGATATAAACAACATAGAATGATGCTGTTGTATGTATAGTAAAAACATACTAAAACCCACCAGAGGGCAGCATAGAAAAAAAAAACCATAACCTACATTTAGCAAAGCAAACTGGGTCATGACTAGGAAATACAGGTAACTAATAAGAACAGGGGGGTATTGCCAGTGATGGGCAGTAGCGTTGCTACAAGTAGCGCCGTTACTAGTTTAATTACATTTCTCATTAGAGTGGTCGTAGCATCACTGTTTTCTGTATCAAATAGCTTTACAGTAGTGAAGCTATTTTATTGATCAAGTAGTGCGGTAGCGTTCACGCAAGCTACACTTTCACGAGTATTTCTGAAGCTCAACTCTGAAATACAACTGCTAAGGATGTTAAGGATCAGTAAGTCACTCACGCCACCGCCATACACAGTTGTATGTGTAGCCGAATAGTGATGTGCGAATCCTGAACGATTCGTTTTTTTAAAGAGTCTTCAGTGAAATGGGTGTACTGAATCACTGCTCTAAAAGATTTATTCATGTGATTCACTTTTGCGCAAGTCAAAATCACACAGATTTAGCAGGTGAAGTCGCGCAGAGTGTCGTTTAGAGTTGCTTTCAACTCCTCCTGTTCGTTCGCTGTTTGTGGACATTCTTTTTTCCCAGTCCACGAGCCAAAAGAATCTCTGTCTGATATTCAGAAACAGTCCTGCTCGCAGTGTGAGGAAGATATTCTAAACCCGGACTTGGTGAGCACAATCGATTCAGCAAGGAGTTTGTACGACATTTCAGGGACATTGCCACACACCAAAATGCCAAGCCACTATAGTTAACTTTGGCCCAGGCCACTACAGTCAGTTAGAATTAGCGGTTTATATGAATTGGGACGTTTTGCCAATTCAAACAGTGAATTACCGTATTAGCAAAGAAGGTTATTTGTGTTACTAGGTGATGTAAGATTATGAAGTGTTGAGTTAGATATTCTATAGTACAGATAGACTTTCTATTTTGAATGGAATTGTGTTGTACATACTAATTAAAGCACTTAAATTATGTTTAAAATTAGTTTAACGATTTACTACTGCTACTTTCCCCTGTTCTGAATAAAACCTACTAAGCAAATGTTATGAAATACATTAACCACATAACACAATATTTTTTTTGAATATTGTTTACTTATTTACTTGGGACATTAATCAACAGTCTTACACTTCTGTACAGACTGTAAATGACCCAGATTATAGCATAAACGCAGACACGGGGAGAACATGCAAACTCCACACAGAAAGGCTTGGGATGACTGGGGTTTGAACCCAGAACCTTTTTGCTGTGAGGCCACAGTGCTATCCACTAGGCCACCATAATAGACAATGTAGCCCAACAGAATAATAATGGACTATATTTAGCATATTCCAACTGATGTCATCTGTTCATATTCGTATCATAATGTGGTCATATGTTAAGCTAGCTAAATAATACAAGTAATAATATAGCTCATTGGGTCTGTGTCACGTTTTACGTAAATGTAATGATGGGCATAACTTAGTTCGACAAAGGTTTACTTTAAAGGTTTACTAACTCATTTTGTCTGAAAATGGTTAATTTGTTTTTATGTGTGCTTGAAACATTTCATTGAGCTCTGTTATAGAAAACAATATGATGCCATCATGAGATAAAGATAGAATTAAGCAGTAGAACAAAATTATTCATTAAATAATCTTTTAAAAGATTGAACCGACTTCATTTTAAGTCAATGCTATCTAAAAAAATAGCTTAGATGTAGTAAACTACTTTTACCATTTTTTGGTACCTTAGCTTGCTACATTTTCCTGGGGGTAGCTTCAGTGTAGTGAAGCTTCATTTTGTGTAGAATAACTAGTAGCTTAGCTCACTGCATTTTACAAGTAGCTTGCCCAACACTGCTACAATAGCACTGATGAATTGGAACACACAATTGGTTTGGTGAGCTCATTAATCCTTGAACTTCATAGACAGTTGCATCTAATCATGAGAAAATGTATTTAAGGTGGCCAATTGCAAATTGTTGTTCTCTAATACTCTTGTCTGGAGAGTGGCAACATGGGGGCCTCAAATCAACTCTCAAATTACCTGAAAACAAAGATTGTTCAACATTATGGTCTAGGGGAAGGCTACAAAAAGCTATTGCAGAGATTTAAGCAGTCAGTGTCCACTGCGAGGAACATAGTGAAGAAATGGAAGACCACCGGCACAGTTCTTGTTAAGGCCAGAAGTGGCAGGCCAAGTAAAAAATTGGAGAGTCAAAGCGGAAGGATGGTGAGAACGGTCAAAAACATCCCACAGACCACCTCCAAAAACCTACAACATAATCTTACTGCAGATGTTGTCACTGTGCATCGTTCAACAATTCAGCACACTTTGCACAAGGAGAAGCTGTAAGGGAGAGTGATGCGGAGGAAGCCTTTTCTGCACACGCCACAAACAGAGTTGCTTGAGGTACTGTATTCAAACACACATTTGGACATGCCAGCTTTATTTTTTAAGAAGTTGCTGTGGACTGATGAAACAAATATTGAGTTGTTTGGTCATAACAAGGGGCGTTTTGCATTGCAGCAAAAGAACACAGCATTCCAAGACAAACAGTTGCTACCCATAATAACATTTGGTGGACGTTTCATCATGCTGTGGGGCTGTTTGGCCAGTGCCAGGACTGGGAATCTTGTTAAAGTGAAGGGTTGCATGAATTCCACTTAATGTCAGCAGATACTTGAGAATAATGTAGAGGAATCAGTCACAAAGTTGAAGTTACTTCGGGACTGGATATTTAAACAAGACAACAACCCAAAACACTGCTCAAAATCTACTCTGGCATTTATGCAGAGAAAGAAGTACAATGTCTTGGAATGGTGATCCCAGTCCCCAGACCTGAATATCATTGAAAATCTGTGGGGTGATTTGAAGCGGAATGGTCGGCAACCATCAAACCTAACTGAACTGGAGATGTTTTGCAAGGAGGAATGGTCCAAAATACCTTCATTCAGAGTCCAGACACTCATTACAGGCTATAGGAAGTGTCTAGAGAAATTTCTGTTAAAGGAAGCTCAACTAAATTTTGATGTGATATTTCTGTTGGGGTGCCCAAATTTATGCACCTGTCTAATTTCGTTTTCATGCATATTTCACATTTCACTACTGAAATATTACTGTGTCCTTCAGTCATTTGATAGATCAAAATGAAATTGCTGGGATTAATAAATGAAGGATTTATAAATAAATGAAGGATTAATAAATGAAAATCATGGAAATGTACTGTCTGTGTGTTTTACTAAACTCCTGAAAATACACAAAATGTTGATAGCGTATATTTGTATATACTGCTTGTTCCCATGATGATAGTTCTAAATGTTTTTTAGTCCTAAAACATATATGCATTTTCAATAAAGTTATATAGTACAGGTTTACATTTTCCATTTTAGTCTACATGGTTAACACCTTCCTTTTCCTTTTCCTGATAACACTTATACACGAGTCACAAGATCTCAGTCTCTCAACGTCTGAGGGTCAAATAAAAAATCAGACATTTTGCTGACATTATGGAGAATGAAATATCTGATGACATTCATATAAATAATGATGTCTCTTCTTCTTCAAGCACAGATGCATTTTATTTGATAAAAGGTAAGATTTAGCTATAATTATTTTATTTACATAGCCCATATTTAGCCCAAAGTAATTCTGAACATTGGTTTAGACTTCGATGTATATTTACATAGCAGCCAACAAAAATATTTTTTGTCAATAATCTATGTATGCACTAACTGTAAGTCACTCAAGACAAGAAATATATTATATGAAAGCCATGTTCTGTTTGATATCTATTCCACAGATATTTTGAAATAATTTAGAGTGCTTTGTTTCACATCACGTAAACCAGATTTGGGGTTAACCTATTTTAATTTTAGCCAATTAAAAGTTCATGTTAACTTATTGTCCTTTTCATGTGTGGACACCCAGGATCCTCTCCTAAACCAGGACACCCAGGATCCTCTCTTAAACCAGGACACCCAGGATCCTCTCCTGAACCAGGACACCCAGGATCCTCTCCTGAACCAGGACACCCAGGATCCTCTCCTGAACCAGGACACCCAGGATCCTCTCCTAAACCAGGACACCCAGGATCCTCTCCTGAACCAGGACACCCAGGATCCTCTCCTGAACCAGGACACCCAGGATCCTCTCCTGAACCAGGACACCCAGGATCCTCTCCTGAACCAGGACACCCAGGTTTCACTCCTGAACCAGGACACCCAGGTTTCACTCCTCAGCCAGGGGCAGCACCTTCGGTCTCCAGGAGGTTCCAAGTTCTCTTGGCTGTTCTCTGTGACACCCTGATCTGTTCTCTCTGTGTTCGGGTTACTATGGTGGTTCTCCGTGAGTATTAATGTCCTACTACAGTTGTATTGATGGATGGTCTATATTTCATATAGTAAAATAATTACCAAAAAATAAATTTCTCTTGTTTTGTATAGATGTACAGAGCACCCAGTTTGATTCAATGAAGGCACAGCATTGCAACCTTACAGAAAGACTAACAGGTGAGTTGGGTATACTGAGTTTAAAAACTTGAATACTGAAATAGAAATATTTGGATAACTTAATCAGATTTTATAGGTACAGTTCTTTGGGGAAGTGACTTGCTAAACAAACCATAAAGCTAGAAAACAACAGTGGAAACTTTAAAAGAGTTCCAGGCTTTATAAAACTTTCAGTACTGTGCATGTGCCGAAGTTGGTGTAGTGGCCTAAGCTCTTGACTCCGGTCTACACGGCAGGGGTTTGATCCCCAGCTCGACCATTGGTCTGTGCCCTTCATCTCTTTCTCCTCCTGTCTGTCTTCCTGGCTTCTGCTTAATATTGTCAATAAATAATAATAATAAATAAATTCCCCCAATACAAAGAAATTTCCCAAGCTCAAATCCTGCCTGTACAAGCAACATGACAATTAACCCAAAATAACACCATCTCTACTGTAAAGATTTGTGGGTGGCAGCATCGTGCTTTGGGGATGTTTCTCATTATCAGGTACTGGAGTGCTTGTCAGGATAGCAGGAACATTTAGTTAAAATATGTACAGAAAATTATTTCTGGAATATCCTTTAGTCCTCGAAAGTAACAAGTTTAATGAGTGTTGAGGGCGTTAATTACAGTAAACAGTGATGAATGTGAGAAATAACTATCATATTCAATGTTCAAATGGTATTCTAAATAAATGGAGTGTCTTTCATTTAACTGTATCTGAAAATGTGTTGCAGTACATGTGTCATGTTTGATGTTTTCAGAGAGGTTTTAAGAAGCAGGAGAAGATGAGGTTGTTATAATTACAAATAATTTTATGATATTGAATGTCTGATGATTGAGGTTGTCAAAAGCCTGTGTTACCTTGTTTTAAGGAATGAGAGAAACAGATTGTTTAGATAGGGGTTGGACTTAGACGTTTGTGTAGAAAAGCAGGCTCCAGAATGTGTCCTGGTCAGGTTTCCTTTAAGCTCTGGCCAGCATAGGTTAAAGGTCAAAGGGGTTGACAGTGTGACTAAAAGACAGTTAGAGAAATGTGGAGGGGGCATCCTGCCCACTGTAGAGCTTCTAGACTCTGAGACGCCAGACAGGTAAAGGCAGGAAATAAGAGAATGTTATTATTTGTTTAAAGTTTTAGCCTATCAGAAGGCTGTATAGAAGGTCGACTTGGAGATAAAATGCTGTGGAAGAATGTATTTGTGGTCTGTCCTTGGAAGGGATAAAACCCTCTCTGTTTGTAAGGATAGAGCCTACATGCTCTCATATTTTAATATTCCTCTTTATGTAACTAATTAGACACCATAGTGTCCAAATCAGAGCCCAAAACTAATTGTCGATTGAGAGGTTATGAAGATCTTTGCAAAGCCTAAATAGTTTTGTAACAAATATGTGGTCAAACTTTTTTAAGTCTTGGTTTGCAAGGTTGGTAGAGGCTTCCCATACAGAAATCTAATATATGGTCATATATGGCCATACATATGAAAAATCTTAACATATATTTTCAAATATATTACCATACATGTTAATTACATATTTAAATTCAGAAATCTAATATATGACCATATATTTGGATTACAAAATTTGAATTACAAAATGAGGAAATATATGTCACATATGAAAATTTTTGTATATTTCGACATATATGTACATATATGTAATGATGCTTCCACCATATATGCCGATATCTGACCTGTGTGTATATATACCTATATGGCCATATATTAGATTTCCGTATGGGATACATTTTAAAAAGATTTTACCAAATATTTAATTGACAGACATGTCATACCTCTACTTATCATCACATATACAGTACTGTATATCACACATAAGCACTCATTCTTGTTTAAATTTGTAGACAAATTGTTAATTGACATAAGTCAAGAATAAATGTAGCAGTAATTTTACATTATTTATTTATATAATAGCATATGAACATTGACAGATATTATACATTATATCACTTATACATTCTGTAAACCAGAGGTAAATGCAGATATGGATGTCAAATGTGGAAATGTATGTCACATATATAAAAACGGACAGTTTTTCTATATTTCGACATATATGTAAATATATGTGATGTTGTTTCAACCATATTGTGTATTTACACTGTATAAATATTGTAGTATAATGGACGATGTAGCCTAACAAAATAAATGATGAGTATAGCATTTTACAACTGAAGTAATATTTCAAAGCTGTTCCAGTTCATTTCATAATGTGGTCATATGTTAAGCTAAATAAAACTAAATCATTTAAGTAATATCATAGCTCATAGGGTCTGTGTCATGTTTTAAAGGTGATGATGGGCATAATTTAGGTTGACAAAGGTTTACTTTATGAAGATTAAATTATTTGCTTATTGTTGGAAAAAACAATGGATAATTTGTATTAATGTGTGCTGGAAACATTTAAGTCAGCGCTATTATATAAAACTATATTGTCCCATCATAAGCAAGAGATGGAATTAAGCAGGAGAACAAAACAATTCATTAAATGATTCAGTGAGTCAAAATATCAAAATCTTTTTAAATAACTGAAATTAAAGATTCAGTTCACCTCAGTGATTCGGAATGCCCATCACAAGTTGTTACTTCCAAATAAATGCAGTAGTGCTACAAAAACACTAAGTTGTTTTTCTAAACCTTTACAAGTGACTGGACAACAATAGTCTTGTTTTCTCTCTTTTAAAGAACACATGTGTATTACACATTTGTGGAAGTCTACGGAAACCCTACGCATTTTTAGTTTTGGAACTGTACATTTTCTAAGAAACTAGAAGTCATGACTCAAGCTACATTATATCACATTTTAATTACAGTAAGTCAAAAAGTAATAGAAAAAATATTTTGTTTCATTCTAATTCTACTGAAAGATGTGTTGTCTCGTGCCTTTACACTAATAACTATTAAATTAAGGAACTGGTAGTACAGTTGTGTAACGCCGTTAGCAGGTAGTGGTCGGAGGCAAATGTGAACATGCAGAAATAAGGAATTTAATGAAATGCAACACTCACAAAACATTACTTTGTGGAGTCAAACAGACATTGCAGATACACACTCATAACATAAGAAAATTAACTATATGGACTAATATAAAAAACGAAATACAAATACTGATTAATGGATGCATAACTGGTGTGTGCAATGAATGGAAGACAGGCAATTTATCGGTGAATGTAGGGGATACACAGAAACACAAATGGAGTCGGTGGGGAATGGTGTCACTAAATCAGGCCAGCCGGTGAGGGAAGTCCATGACAAGTTGTGTGTCACAGTTTCTTCCTTCCTCCAGCCATGCTTTCCTGAGCTGTCTCTGCTCTCTGAAGACCATGAGACAGTTGCTAAAGTAAGCTACATCCAAGTTGAGCATGAATGAACACAGAATCAACAATATGCCTGAATACATACCTAAATGTTACAATTAGCACATGATAACTTTTATGGGAAACATAACAGTAAATCTTGAGTAATTTAGAAATGTACGTTTGTGTGCGACTGTGAGCTGTGTGTATGTGAGAAAAAACTGCATAATGTGCCTTCTATCCTAAGGGTTAATTACATTTCCATACAGTACAGTACCATTAAAACATGTGGACACCTCACCACTTCAAGGCACGGAGGAGTGTCCAAAAGTTGGAAAGGTACTATATGTAATATAGAGTCACAATATGACTGGAAGCCTCTGTGTTAGTTTTTGTCTCTCAGTGATGTCTTCCTAACATGTAATATAGAGTCACAATATTGACAGAATGGCAGCATCTTTGTTAGTGTGTCTCAGTTATCTTTCTAACATATAATATACACTCACCGTCCACTTCATTAGGTACACCTTTCTAGTACCTGGTTGGACCCACTCTTGCCTTCAGATCTACCTTCATTTTTTATAACAGATTCAACAAGGTGCTTGAAAGATTTGGTCCATATTGACATTATTGCATCACACAGTTTTGGCAGATTTGTTGGCCGCAAATCCATGATGTAAATCTCCCGTTCCACCACATCCCAAAGGTGCTTGATTGGATGGAGATCTGGTGACTCCAAATTCTGACCCTACCAAATGAATGCCGGAGCAGAAATCGAGACTCATCAGACCCAGCAACAACTTCCTATATTCTAATGTCTAATTTTGCCCGTGCAAATTGTAGCCTCATTTATCTGTTCTTAGTTGACAGGTTTGGCACACACTGCACAAAATACCCTTTTATCAATACTGTACACATCTTGACACACATTCCGATACATTGTGTATCAATCTGTATTTAAAACACCACGACACACAATGCAATGGACTACCTTGTGTCAGACTCATTGAAAACATTCTGACACATCCCAGACAAATGTTGTTTTAAAGGGATACTTCACCCTACAGCGATCTGGAGGGGCTAGTAGCTTCTCCCAGACATTTGTAGAACAGTGAGATATGTTTAATACATGCCAGGCTAGTGTAAGAGCAAGATTTGAAATTTCGCGGGGAATTTTCACACGCTGACGTCACGGTGGAAATCCAATTGACTGTGGAGATAGGAAAATGAATGTAGGCATGTATTCGGTCGCGAAAATAAGCATCCCTGTTATACTGATCTGGCTTTCAAACCTACTCTCTTAAAGCCTCGGTTGTCCTAGATTATTCTAAGGTATAGCTTGTCTTTCTGTGACGTTTCGATCAGCCGTTTTAATGCTAAATAGACGAGGTGGTATGATTTTTTCCGTATGTCGAGAACTACAACGCTGGCTTCCTTGTTCCAAGCCCCGCCCACCCGGCATGTTCTCTAAATTCTGTGAAAACATTTCGTAAACAAAGTCGCTGGTAACACAATTGCTAATAACCTAGGATTTACAGATGAGGAATTTTACAACTTGCTTTTACATTCTGAGTGACATCCAACCAAACATGTTTGTGCCCGAGTACACCGAAGAACATTTACAAAAAATGGAGTTTGATATTCAGGCAGCATGTTCTACAGATAATACAGTTGAAACACGGTTAAATTCTAATTGCCTAAGTGCGTCTGTGGGAATATGTCCATCCATGTCTACTGAAGGAAAAAGCACTTGCTACAATGATCATGGACAA
>JACXGM010023476.1:0-15000 GCA_016801145.1 Umbra pygmaea
TTTGTATCCAACTGCCCGACCGGCGCTTATAATTTTTTTTTTCACAGATAGCTAGGGCTTTAACAATGTGCGCCCGTCTCTAAGGAAAAACACTGACGAGAAAACACCTAATTACCCGTAAACTACAATAGAGGAATCGACGGAACGTAAAACTATAGTCTCACTCAGTCCCTGCGGTAAGATGTCAAGATATGCGCTTGGTCTCCCTTCAGTGGATGCGTAATAATGTACTGATAACGTTAGGTTTTGATTAAAAATGAGAATGGAGCTGGTGGGAGTAGGGTGAGGAGAAAGGGAGAAAGGGCTAAATTAAAATGGACACGAAGCAGGTCAAATTTAGGGTGATGCTTTCTCGGGCTAATCTCTCCAGGTCGGTTCCCGGATCAAACCTTAATGGGCCAATAATGGCTACATTATCCACAGAAATTTTCATTCCGATGGAATCTAAAACGGCCTTAATCATATGCAAATAATAGCGCCTCGGTGAGTAAGCTAGTGACCCAGAAGGCACCACACTAATAGTCCCAGCAGAGAAAGATGGAGAGAGAGAGTGAGAAACACGGAGATAAAAAACTGAGAAACAGAGATTGAGATGTGACATTACTTGATCAAGAGGCCCCGATGATCTTGTGATTTCCTCGCTGTCCGATTTGGATCCGCCTTCTCTGTCGTCTATAACCAAGTCAATGGGCATCTTGCCCTTCAGACAGCTGATGTACCGGTGACAGAAATTGTCACAAAGTTCGTGTACCTATAAGGAAACATAACACAGTAAGAAAACCACGCAATACAAACGTGGCCATGTTTTTTTTGGATATACCAAACTGCTAAGGCAATCCTCTTTAACGTTAATAAAACCTCCAAAGGTTTGAGGCATGCTGGAGATGTGGAAAGATGATTTGCAACCGGAAGCATCCAGAAATATGAATAAAAATAACTTTGTTCCAACAGAAAAATGTAAATATTAGTTAAAATGTACATGTACACAAGGACTTACGAAGTGAACACCTGCGTAATATGTATCAGTGTCTCTAATTATGTTCCATAAGGTGGTGGCCCATTTAATTGGCATTTAAGTTTGACGGTTGAATTTACGCCAGTTTATATCGCAAGGGTCTAAGCCAGGTATATGTATGTTGCTTGATCTAGGGTAGAAGGCAACGAAAATACTGGTGGAACTTGCAAGGACCTTTCTGCCATACAATGCTCGGAATGTGCATAACATTCCACCACAAACTGAAAGTTGATTAACTAAACTTTTACAGATAGTATATTTCGTAGATAAAATATCATTTTTTTAAATATGGCTAGCGTATTAATGAGCTTTGAAAGAAAATCGTAATGTGTATGTTGCCCGGTCACCGCGGGCAAGCTGCACAAATCTCGTTTGCATTCTCAAATACAATTGTGCATAAAAAATACTTAAAAGTTATATTCCATTAACATTGCATTTAATTTCCAGCACAAATAAACTATTTCCTATCACAGGAATATTTGGAAACAGATATCCGTTGCAGTTTTAGATGCTTGCGTCGAGATTGGCCACTCCAGCGCGAAAGAGAAATAAGGCCTATGATTGATTTTGACACTAATTATTACCGACTAGAAGAGAAACATTTATGCAAATGTAGCCCATATGTCCGAAGTGAGCAACGGGATATTACCTTCTCCAATTCCAGAAGATGAAAACGTAAAACTTGAATAGCTTGAATCATCTGGAAAATTTAAATAACAATAAAAACGATTAGTTTGTCAAATGTCTTAATAGAGGCAACACATATTGAGAGGGTATACTATGCTACAATAACGAAACATATTCATGTTACATTGGATTTAGAGATCCTATGACGAGCTGATTTAACATAATACATCTATGATATTACACCGTTTGCTATAATCAATCAGCCAGTAGTGTATGGCCAGGCAGAAGCATTACACAGCCTAGATTGCAAGTAAAAACGATGTGCTGAATAACTTTTCACTGAGGGAAATGTAGTTCAAAGCCTTTGACTGATTTGTAACAGCGCATCTATAAAGAAGGTTATATGTCCCTCATGAAACGAAAATAAACAATTCATTTTAAGGAACACAAGACCGTCGAAAGTTTGCAAACACAATTTAAACTAACAGCGTATTTTGCTGAGATACTGCCATAACATAATATGCAGGCAACGCCTGACATGGCTTTGTTTACTGACTATGGTACTCAAGTCAAAGACCAATTCTTACAATATAACCAATGTTTTTCTTACCAGGTTATCCAGTTCTGGATTTGATGAAAATAATGGCTTTTCGGCCCGAATCTAAAAACACAAAGTTATGAACACTTTCAAAACTTTGGGACAATAACTGTGAGAAAAATATTTATGCATGCAACACTAAGATTTAGTAACATTTAATAACGCATAAAACATTAACGTTTTGAAACAAATATGCTACTATACGTCTAAAAACTGCCTGCTCAAAAATGTCCATGTTAAATTAACTTAGAAATTGCATGTATTTACAATTGCATCTTCAAAACATACACATATACACACTTATCTCGAACATATGCGTAATCTATGCATATTAACGCGTAACTGTTTTTTTTTATGCTGACCTGTTTTGCAAACACTGCTATATCTTCATTGAAAGATTCCGATGAACAAACGTCACCTCCCGCGACCCCAGGCTCTCTGGGCGTACAAGTTGCTAATTCACATTTCTCAAAAATCAGTGCAAGGAGGGGGAATAGGGGGTGCCTGCATGGAATCAAAACACAAAAGCAAATGTCACCACCGAGGACATACGGGGTCGACACTAGTTCTACAGATTTTGTGAAAGGAGCGACAGGCTATTAAAAACAATTAGGAATAGCTCTAGCGACTGTGTGGTATAGTGCTGAAACATATCCAAAGAAGTTTTAACTATGAGATAATTGTGTCGAATTATTTTATTATAAGTAACTTGTGTTTTCGGTACATTTTCTCCCCTACATATATGCTTTCGCCTTTGTCTTTGAAAACATCAAAAGCTTAATTTATGCGTGTTCCATATTTTTACGTCGAGGATGTGACAGTTTTCAACACGGTCAGCCTATGTATGTAAGGTAACACTGCGCTCTCAAGATAAGCATCGCTAACTTGAATAGTTAAATGATTTGTGACATGTTCAGTTACCGTAAAGACGTTATTCTTTGGAACAAATCAGGGTTTGCAGTATTTTACTTGCATAAGTTTCATCGCAGTTGACCACTAAAAATTGTGTGGCACATCATTGTGGTTTATGTTGACCAATTATTATTGTATTCAACTACAGGGAAAGATAAATCATAAATTTGTACTAGAATTATTTCTAGAAGGTACAAACAATAAGTTGGTGTTGGAGTAAAGGTCACGGATGACTACAATTATGTAAAATGAAATGTTAATTTTCAATAGACCTACATGATGTCTGTGTAACGAGTTGTAAGTTAACACAACTGTCGACAAGAAATTATGAACACAAATAAATTACAAAATCACAATAAGTGAACTTTCACTGAACTGCCTATGTTGTTTCGACTTTTTAATAACGGCTCTGAACCGTATCCTTCAGTTTCAACTCAAACTACAAGTACACTGAAAGATAGAAAATCTCAGGAAAAGTTACTCACTCAAAAACTCCATAAGCTTTTCACCTACCCGTATATCTGGTCTTTATCTCTCTTGAGGGCGTCGTTGACGGATGAACCCATGCTAGGAGGCATGGAGTTGTGTGCTGTGTGCGGGTACTGGTGCGAGTGAAGCTGAGGACCATGGTTCAGATGGACGGCCTGCATGGACCGGGCACCATGCGGGTCCCCGTACATAGTGGTTGGGATACCGACTCCATCCATCCCGTAGTGGGGCAAGTCTTCGTACTGTACATACAACAACACAGGTTGCTAGTGAATGGCCAGTTATACAATTAGGATGGATCGAAGCACAAGCAAAACAATAAGTAAATAGCCGGCTAATAATTAGTGAATAAAGAAGTGTGAAATTGTGAAAGACATCAATGTGTCACCTAAGTTTTGACCTACGTGTCCTTGTTTATATCTTAGATTACGATATCCTATAAAGTCCCACAGTATCCTTGTATTTTGAGTAGGTCCCGTTTTAATGCGTTATTCTAAAGTTATTGTTACAGCAAGGCTACTAAGTAGGAAATTAAAATATCTGGGCCTAAAACGAATGAAAAGCATCTTCTTTCAGCCTGGGTGTAGTCTAGTCTCGATAATTGCATGTGTTTGCTAATTTTAGAGATCATTACAATTTTGTTAGATTGGTTACTATAATTGCACATTACACCTTTATTCATATATTTAGTAAAAGCAGATAAATAAATGTATGTTTCTGTCTATTGCACTGGTAATAATTGAAGATGCTCTGTAACTAATTAATCATGATCATTTTTAATGAAGTCATTTGTAGTTACAAGTTATCTACATAATTCTTTGACTAAAAGTAAAAAAGTGGAGCCTGTATCTTTAACGAATTAATGCGTGATTTTAATAATTTACTGTGCCCCTGTAACACAGTATTATAGAGCACGAGTGGCCATGACAGACAATAACACCCTAACGTGTATACACTAAAATGTTGAGCTGCAAAATGAACCAGCGTGGAACTGCTATAGTGCTTCTACATCATCCGAAGGTCTTTGGATAAAATTATGATCTCTATTTTACAATGTTTACTTTGCATTAATTAAATAATTCCAACTGTCATCTAGTTGAGTATACGGGGATGCAGGATTTTAATGAAAGCTTATTATATCCTCACTTTGTTGGTATATGTTTATTTAACATGCATACTCACGGTGCAAATTGTCAATGTGGAACCGAAATTACTAAAGCAAACTTTTGTATTATTTATTAAAATATCAGCGAGGATGCATTAGCATAAGTTAAAAAATTATATCCTTAAATATGCTTTAGAAAGCTATACATTCCCATCTAAAGCATTTAATTAATTTTGAAAACAATGGTTCAAATTGGTCTAGTCATATGAAATCAAGTTAGGAAGTATAACGCCTGCGTATGTTTTGTCCCATTGCTCCTCGTTTCTCTTCCAGTAACTGGCCTGTCACGACTAATCTTAAAAAACAACAGACAAGACCACACTTCTAATGTCCCTAGTCCGGGCGTTCGCGAAGAAGCAAATGCGTGCGTCCATGCGTGATGCTGTGCCAAAGATGCAAAACTGCAAAACATGGAAATTGGTCCACCCATCCCTTAAAGAAAAATAGAAACTTTCGCCGTGTGCGTCTGTCATCGGCCACGTTACCGAGTTCATGGCTTTGCAATTTCTACACAGTGGAGTTACAGTGAAACTTTTCGGGATAGTCTTGCTACGTACCCGCTGCGCCATATCACTACTCCCTCTCGACTCCGTTCGTTTCGGATATATCCCCTAAGAGGCCAGGGTGAAGAAGAAAGGAAAACTCGAATTCCAAATGTAAGATATTTCACGAATCCGTATTTCTTGAAAGGTAAATGCAACGCTGTGTTTAAGCCAGCTCTCTTCAGCTCAAGTTCAGTCCAGAACAACAGCGAATAGGTCCTCGGCTATCGCCTGGACAGCGACAGGCAGTGAAAAAAAACTGTCTAATTTTCCAAAAAACAGTATGAAAATACCCCTCTCAACAAAAACTAGCGATGTCTCATGGCTTTTCGCCACTGCGGCTGTCAATCAAACGCCGATGCTTGTCAAAGAAGCCCCAGAATGAATGATGATCCGCCGCGCGTTTCCACGGGTTAGCACACCTAATGTTAATAGTAAAATGCACACAAAAAAGCAGCTCTCTCGTTTTTCTTTTGATCACTCTCGGCTCCTGAGTTGATTTTTTTTTATTGCAAAAGCCCTCTAAAGGAGATCAGGAGGAGGTGGGGTGATAATTCGGGCTTAGTCTTTCTTAAAGGAGCAGCCCTCGATCGATGCTGTGTTGTGCTTAGCCGCCTGCTCCGTTGGTTTGTGTACAATGAGTGTGAATAGTTGAGAAACGCGACTGAGGAGTGGATACGGACCAGACTGCTGAAACCCGGAAGTAGTGGTGGCCATAACAGGTCGCGTCTTGCACAAAGCGAATGGGCTACATCAAGTCGAGCGGAGAGGAGGGGTGACGTGGGAGGACCTTCGAAAGATCGAGCCGAGCAGTCAATGGTATTCGGAAGCCCTTTCGATCTGTTCTCGGTGTTCGGTATATAGCGAGAATACCCCTAAACATCTGGCCAAAGCCATTATTTCATAGCTTTGGGCTTCGCTTGTGTCAAGTTGGCTCTTGATAATGTCGGATCTAAATGTCATTTAGTAGGCTATATGTTTGTTATTTTATAACAAAGTTAATATTTTTTGTATTTTTTGGGGTGGGGGGGTACATTGATAAAATGCCAGACTTTAAACATCTGATAATTGTCTAAAGTAAAAGAATACAATACAAATGTGTGCTATTAATTCAAAATAGCCTAATAATGTTGTCTTTTGTCATTAACAAATGGCTTTGAAATCTTAATGATAATATATTTTAAATGCAGCTTGGTAGCATCATTCATGATTTACCACTTGAACTTGTAAAAGTTTTAAGCAGTTTCCTCTTCTTACGACGTACTAATTAGGCTACAAACAATGTTAACACTAGGGTACTCTGTTTAATGCTTTAGCCTATTCAAGTTTGTGTATATATACTAGCCTATAGGGAGATAATTAATAAAAAAATCTGACAAATAGCAACTTGGGATATTTATGCTTTTTAATGGAAATATTTGCACGTGTCCCATAAACCAAACTTGTTTCAGAACACACTACTCCTTGAACTAATACTACTTTCTATATAGAGTATCTGTCGAATAGAATCTCAAACCACATGAGATTTTATATCTAGTACACAGGCGTATTTTGTCTTTAACTTAACGTCTTACCGTGGTATATGATGAATTAGCCTAATTACTTTATTGCATATAGACCATTCATGATTTATTACTCCAGGGGATGGCCTGGTACTGCATAAGATATAAAACATATTTTTATTTACAAAGTGTTTAGGAATTTGGATGGTATTTACTTGACAGGTAAACCTGACATGCCTAGATCACTCTCTGTCATCCCGCGTTTCGTGTCACTTTCCGAGTGCTACACTGTTTTGTAGTTGCCCTGTCACCCGTACCCCCTCGACAGATCGGAATGGGCTGTTCCGAGACACTGCAAGCTCGCAGAGTGTGGCGCGGGCGTCCAATGAAAGCGCTGTATAGTGATGCGCGAAGCCCTATTGGCTCTCGTTATGATCAATTCTTCAGTGATTGATCGATTTTAGGCCACATTGGCTGGGAAGTGCCAAACAAAACATTGCTAGTAAATGGGAAACACGTCTATTCCATAAAGTCAATACATACATTTGCTAAAATGTTTGAGCATTGTCCAAACCCTATATTCTTTTCATTCGATAAGTCTTATAGGCTTCTCCCTCTCCCAAACTCTCTCTCTCACTCCCACGCTCTCCCTCTCCCCCCTCTCTCTCTCCTCAACAACACGCACACATGGACACATTAAAAAATGAACTAATTTTATACATTACATATATTTTATTGTCCCTTAAATCTACATGTTTTTTGGCTGCATGTGTGTACGGTGTATAATCCGCCATTTTACCTTCCTGCATCAAATTGATCTGAGCTCAGATTAAGAACTTCTAACATTGTTAAATTTTATAACTGCATTATCGAGTTATTCCTTAGGAAGCTACATTTTAATCCCAACAAGGTCTCATTTTTTATCGTATGCACTAATGCCAACCCCCGAGTGTAAATAGGCAAAATCAAAGTATGCGAAAAGTAACAATCAATGCAAATTTTTATTACGGTAGTAGGATAAAACTTTTGATTTAATTGAAAATCGTTGACACATTTAAATTAATAGATTTAATTATATTTTTTAAGAGTAAGTACTTGAGCAATATTGGCCTACATTTCTGATTTAGAGTTTGGGCTATGCGCTGTTAGTCCTGTCCATGTCAAGTAGATCATTTAATTATGGTCTTATTTCACACAGACACCGAGAGAGATAGGTCTCAAAGGCTAGGCTATATCTTCTGATTATGCTAAGCCACACCGTCGCTGTCCATACCGCGTTATTCCAAACACCCTGATGACAAGGTGTTTGAAGTTAGCTCGAGATTCATCTGTCATCGATCACAATGCCCCGATGCCAGTCGCACTGTCAGATAATACAACGTTCACACATTCAGCCGCGATTCCCGTGGTACCAAACAGTCCTAAGTGGTGTGGTCTTAACGTATCAAAATTTACAGGCATGAAATTACTATTAAAGCCTCCTGCACCGACCGACTGAGGAGTGGGGCATGCACGGGGCTCGGGGCACACGGTGTAACGGCTTGGCTGGGCTGGAAAAACTATATACAAAGACGTGGGGACACGGCCAGGGCGATTGGAATTCACGGGGACTCGTGGGTTGCGCACAAGGCTGGGAAGCGACAGATTGAATAGAAGTTACCCGCTTATTAAAAAAGCTACGAATGCGTTTTATGCATTTCCTTTGAATAGACTACTTTATGGGTAAGTAGCGATGTGTCTCATGTTCTGTTGTGCTGCATTAACTATCTTTAATGCTAATACAATTATCAGGTTAAATACATACTTTAATTAACTTTTAGGATTATTAGAAATATAAAGATATAGCCTAAATTTGTTTTTACATTTCAGGACTGAATGCCATATGGTATTACTTTGATTTTCTAATTTAAAGGCGATGTCTATTTGTATGAAAGTAAATTGGCCGTCTTCCTAAATAACTCCAGCCTTGTCTCTATTCACATTGAAGCCGAATTGCATCAACGTCTATAACTGCTGTCACATAAACGGAGTGGCATTATAAAGCAATTACGTTGCTTCAATTACCGTCTATAAAAGGACATTACGTACCACAACATGGGCTACGCGAGGACCAATAGCTTCGCCCTTCGCTCTTTAGTTTGCTATTTGGCGAGGGTCAACTCAGTCTGGAGATAATACATAGCATAATTTCATCTTAAATCCACTTTCAGAGGACAATAATGTCACAAGTCAGGTAATGAAATCAGGAGGTATTACTTTTCTGACAGCCAAATTTGAGTTGACAGGCATGTTCGATTGACCTAACGATTAGAAACTATTATTTTAGAGACCCTGAGTTCACAGGATGTTCAACGTGTTCTTTTACTATTGTCAGATTTAGCTAAGGAGAGAAAGGTTATTCACAAGTATGAATTAATTGATTTAGTAAAATATATGCCGGGGAGGTGTTATTGAATATGGGTTTAATATCGAATGATACGCATATTTTTTCTATTATTTAACAACTTCATGCATACCTTTTTAATAGAAGCTAATAAAAATACAAATGTAAAAACGACTTAGTTAATGAAAAAAAATGTATGTAAGACTACCAAGCAATGAGAATATCCATCTGTATTACATATTCCTCACAAAACATTATAAAATATCAAATCTACATTAACAAATCAATCCTATATCGTACAGAAGGTGTGTTAGTCTTGCTGAATAATTGTTCCCAACGTCTTTCCCTTCGCCCGTTAAAAGTGCCTGGCACGGCATGGTTCACATGTCAAACGGAGGTCAATCCTAAACAGCCCTGCAGCAACCCGCGCGCTCAAACGTGTTGGGATTCGCATAGCCACTGCACGAGCCGTCTATTCTATCAGCATGTACCCAGACTTTCCTGAGGAAGATATAGTTTATATAGATAAAGAAACAAAAGTGTAAAGAAACAATTTAATCACGGCTTTCTTTAAATTGTAGGTTCTTGCATTATATCTACAGTGCTACTTGCATGTTATTATATGTTAAATATAGAGTTTTATTATTTAAGAAATTAATTAATTAACAACTTATATTTAATGGCATAAATGTTTGAACACTTTTGAATAAAAGTTGTTAATAAATTAAAAGTCAAATTAAACAGAATGCCCAATCCATACATTTTCCGATGATTTTACTAACATTATTTGCTTATTTGTTGTAGTTATGGGTACATTTAGTCAGCGTTACGTCGGTCATTTCAACAATTTTGTAGAGGCAACCACATTTCAGCTTTAGTGTTAATGCACTTTTTATGCCTTTTAATTATATTGTTGATATTAAAAAGGAGGTAATGGTTCTTGCATTATTTGTGATGGGCAGATCACACACAACAAAATAGGGCAACTCGCTAACGTGGAAAAGAGCATTTTACTCGTAATAAGATGAGTTCAAGGTGACATTAACTTTAAATTTTTCCCCAATGAAAAGCACATTTTCAAACGAGTTCCTTACCACGAGCATAATAGTATAGCAAAGTATCGTTAAGAGTCGCAAAAATTTCACTTCGTAGACAAAGTTGCCTAATTTGCCCAAAATAAACCTTAATTTAGAATTCCCTTCTCTTGGCTAAACAACAAATTAATGCTTAATCGTTTGCGCCTCCTACCGGCGTTAAAAGAAATTGCATATAATAAAAAATGGTCAAAATTAAAGTGGAAATGATAATGAAACTTGACCAACATTACAGACACAGTATTGGCAGTATACTTATATCATAGATTGATTTTTAAAGTATATATAGTATTAAATAGATATATAATTTGGCCTATTTATGAACTTGAAGTTCATATGTGGCTTAATTTTAAATCATAAAGCAATCGTTTCTCCATTCTCCTTATTAGTTTCTAAATGTACTAACTTTCCATTTAATGCTTAATGTTTTGTTTATTGCATTCTCCATAATGGTACATGAAAATAAAGATTTTGTTTGTTTGTTTGTGTATGCAGTACAATCTGTGTTTGTTTGTTTGTTTGTTTGTTTGTTTGTGTATGCAGTACAATCTGTATTTGTTTGCTTCATTTTCCATTGACTTTCCTAAATAGCCCCACATTTATATTGTGAATAAAATACTATACAACGTGCTATAAAATAATAAATAAATAATATTGCAGCTTTGCGTTTTTAGAGGAGATGGTTCTGTGGAGGCCATATATTACAAGGTCATAATTATGTGAAACTGTTTCAATAGTACATATGTCAGAAGGCTGCAGGCGTTATCACTAAATATATTTTACAGTGTATTGAGGTAATCTAGGCCAGTAACCATGTTACAAATATGAAGATAACGACGGTCATAAAACAAAGTGTTCAGAATTCTGCTTCAGTGGGATCCTGCATGTTTTAGATTTCTGAGATAAATCTATATAGTCGATTAAAACTGATTTTAGCATGTACTTCCCAGATACTGAATAACCTACATTATTTAAAGTGCTTTAAACGTAGACAAACACAAATGCACATGCACCAAGGAGTGTGATAATTCACTGTAAATACTAACAAACCTCCTTCACATTGTGCCTGCATGCCGAAGGGTATTGGCTCTAACATGGCCGGCAAATAGGACCCTTTCACCAGTACAGTACACTTGTTTAGACCCGCGTTTTTGGTCAAGAAGAGCAGGGATACTGTTATGGATACAGAGCTTCCAATTACAGAGAAAAATACACACGTTGAAACTGAAACACTCCTCCCCCTCTGTCCTACTCATGTCTACTCTCTCCACCTCTCACCCCTCTCACCCCTCTCACCTGACTTGTACCTTTTCTATTTCTTCATTAATCCCTCTCTTTTTCCCCCACACCTCCCTTTATTTCTTGTATGGTCATTTGCCCCCCCTCCCCCCACCATTTGTCACCTGTTCTATTATTTCAGGTGTGCTAATGGTGTCAAAGACATTCTGGCAGGGAGAGGAGTGAAGGAAAGGAGAGGGGGGAGGAACACAGCGATAAAAAGGAAAACAGAGAAGAGAGAATGTCAGTGGAAAAAGGGAGAAAGCGGAGAGAGAGATAGACCTCTTCTCTGGATGGCTGATTTCCTCCAGAGGGTCAAGCAACAGGTCCCCCAGTCTGAATCCGTCCAGGCAGGACATCCTCAGAGGAGAGGAGTGGTTGAGTGAGCGCTATGTGTTGCCAATCACAAGGTGAGGCATGTGTCAACCAATCACAGGGTGAGGCATGTGTCAACCAATCACAGGGTGAGGCAGTGAGAGTCTCGCACCTCCCAAGGAGACTGTGAATTGATCAGCACCTAAGAGGGAACCGGGGGAGGATATATATGGGGGGGGGGTATAAGTGTCAGAAGTGTTCCTTTTAAGCGGAGGGAGAGAGAGAGAGAGAGGGAAAAGGAGAGAGCGGGTGTGTTCAGAAGGAGAGAAGGGACGGCAGCCTGAACGGAACGTGGGAAGAGGAGGGTTTCGGAGGCTGAATGAACTCCAGAGGTCGTAAGATGCGTCTTCATTCCAGTCAGCAGCGATGGTGGAAATTGGCTGCAGAGTTTGATACTTCGCTGTGGTAACCACGGCCTAACACACCGCACTAAATAATCTATATCAAACACCATGCGATATTGACATTAAAAGCCTTTAATTTGAAGGACAAGATAACCCAGAGTTTTTACGTTTAGTTTTGGGTTTCATTTAGAAATCTTTCACAGAGGGTTGTACATGAAACTTAAATGGGCTTTATTTGGAACCCAAAATGTTTTCTACTTGAAATTATATAAGGGTTCTCTTACACTCTTAGAATTAGGAGAGCCTTAAAAAACTGGAGATACTCAAAGAAACTTGTTCTCTTGGGGGTTCCTGGAGGAAGTTTAAACAGCTCAATTTCTGATAAGTCAGCTCACCCTCACATTCTAGCTCACCTTCTAGCTCACCCTCACATTCTAGCTCATCTTCTAGCTCGCCCTCACATTCTAGCTCACCTTCTAGCTCGCCCTCACATTCTAGCTCATCTTCTAGCTCACCCTCACATTCTAGCTCACCCTTGATGGGGGAAAATGCACATCAAATGCTCGTTGAATCACCTCAGAGTGGACATTCGAGACAAACTGCAGAAAAAGTAGGCACCTAAAACAATTAGACTAACATAAAGGAGTTATTCGAGGAACCTTTTCAAACAGAAAAGTTTCCTCCACAGTGGCAATGGTGAGGAACCCCGAAAGGTTCCTCGAGGCTCTCCTTATTCTAAGAGCGTAAATAGGGACAAACCACAGAACCATTTTGGAACCAATGTTACGTTACCACTCAAATAGACAGTGTCCAATCAGGGATCATTGAAAATGCCTACTTAGAGCAAATCCAAACGGGCTAGAAGAGTAAAAGATAGTGATTGGTCTATCATGAATCGCATCATGCCGAGAGCTGTTTTGCTTTTCTTCACAATGCTTTCTGAACCAAGGAGTACGCCTTTGCCTGCATTCTGGAAGAGAACGTGATTTCTAGAGAATGAAAGGGAGGCCACTCCATTCTGTCCTGAGGAGCCACTAAAGAGCGGTGTGATGGAGCAACCTTGTCCGACCTCCCTCTCAACCACACGCGTGGTGCCGAGCCAGATTGCAAAGCACTGTGGGTATTCCGAAGCCAGGATACATACCCGGGTTACAAGGTTGCAGTTACCCTTTCTTACCTTACTGCTCCCGGAACAAGTATTTGAAAATGAGGAACCGATAAGGAATTACTTCATTATAAAGAAAAAAATATCACCACACACTAAAATTGTAAATGAGAGGCACATTTGTTTAATGAAATAAAACCTGTCAAAAGCATTAATGAAGTGTGAAGCCTACAGCACATGTATGTCGTTTATCAGCACGTAATTATCACAACTGTCAGAATCATCAAAATAGTCTGTGCGTCTATAATTGCAGACTTGGTAGTGTGTGTTTCTGTGTATGGGTGTTATTTAACACACTGGTTCATTTTTGATTGTACTAATGAGATTGTGTTTCGTTCCCTTACTCTGTTACTTGACAGACTCAGATGTGAAGACGCTGTACGTCATTCAAGTGAATGATTGAACCGAAGTTATTTGCAAGGATTGGAATGGACTTTTCCTTTCTTCCTCCTCACTGAAGTGTTTCCATAAGATGAATTCTTGGTAATATCTGCTCAACATCTTTAAGAGGCAAGGGAGCAAAAGTCAGGATGTATGTCATAGCAACTCAGTATTAACTTGCCAACCACAAGATTCCAAATAAACTTTGTGCCGTCTGATGTAGGGTTGTTGGGGAAGCCCCTAAATAAGTTCTACAAATGTTCGCACGTTCACAAAATGAGCCCTTGTTTACAATTAGGGTGTCACTGCTCATTGAGAGACTTTCCAAACATAGAGTCCCCAACCGTCTCCTGCCCAGGGGGCTGAATATCCTGCATAGCACATTAGAGTCCGAATATTTCTTCCTTTGTTTTCTGTCCTCCGTGACCTTGAAACAGATAGGTTATTCAGGGGTCCAGGAGATTTTTTAGTAGGATGGTGAAATATTATCCTCCCCTACAATACAAAACAATATGCTACGTCTTTTGTATTAGGTTAATGTAATGCTATGAGTGCCAGATTGGAAATCTGTCCAGGACATCACGGTTAACACCACTTCTTTTACAATAAGTGGCCGGGGATCTTTAGTGACCATAGACAGTCAGGACATTAGTGTAACATCCCTTCTGAATTAAGGAATCCTATTTGAAAGAAGGCACCCTACGCAGGGCAGATGTCCTCATCACTGCCCTGAAGAGTTCCCCCTACTGGCCCTCCAACACAAATTCCAGCAGCATTGGTCTCCCATCAAGTGACCGACCAGGCCCAACACTGCTTAGCTTCAGAAGCAAACCAGCAGTGGAATATATGCCATGCTGCTGGCACAGTTATATGTAAAATCATATTCAAATCTAAGCCAGCCATGACATTACAAGTTTAAAAGAAAATATGTTTGATTAAATGGGGCACAAATTGGCCTTTCCTGTACATGACATAATACATAATTTTCTGGGACCCATTTCTGCTCGACAGTACCACCTTTTGCAACCAGTGGCCAAAAATTGCACACTGCACCTTTAATAAATTAATTAAATAAATTAATCAGTAAATTCTACGGTACTTCTCCAATGTAAAGTTTTCTATGGTACATC
>JACXGM010023477.1:6025-16282 GCA_016801145.1 Umbra pygmaea
GACACAGGTTTATGAAACAAACTAGTTTCATCGTATCGTTTAGTGTGGACTTTGCACCCCAGTGAACTTGTACGCAAAGCTGGTGCACCCGGCAGCTGTTGTTGATCTGTTCTGTATGCTGTTTAGACATTAAAACAAATCCGTGGAAAAAAATGTTTGTATATTTAACGGGTTACAGACACTCGTCAATTACATTTTTATTTAAAGCCAATTGAATCTTATAATCTTATCAGTTAACGGTTAATAATCGGTTAACAAGTTCCGGTTGTCGGTCAGGAAAATTACCCGAAATGAGCATTCCTAATTCTGATCATATATTATTTCCACACACTTTTTTTCAAACACCAAACCATATTAACCTAAATACTTAGCTGTTAGAATAATTTTCATGTGATATAATCACTTCATGAGTGAGTGTGGCACTGAAGTGCAAAATAAGAAGAATAAACAGAACCTGAAGCCTCACAAATGCAACAAGAAATACTGTGAGATTTTTCAAAGATTTTTTTGACAGATGAGATGAGAGTGACTCTTGTTGATCATTAATGGATACATTAATCATTAATGGATACACAATGGGTACCAGTTCAAGTCAGTGGCCAGGAAGATGAGGGTACCCTAATGGTTTACATTGCTGGACATTTACTGGTTGCAGATGCATAAAACATTTGATATATGCATGCAGGACAACATTCCATCACACGCATCCAAATACTCCATTGCTTAGCTAACCATAAAAACGGAATAGAAATTACAGAATCATTATCCCTTAATCACCTGAGAGGCTGTGGTGCAGCTAAAATTACAAAGAGATCTGATTATTACAGATGAAAATCAGATTCAAGATAGCGAGTGGCACTGGTAGGAGGGAAAATTCTCACAATATGCCCTTAAAGATGAAAAAAAACCTTTATTCCATTGTGATATTTTACCTGAGGTCACAGGATTTGGGCCATAATTATGTAGGAAAAACTCATGTACACTCATCTATGTGTGTGGTGTGTGTGTGTTAACATTTTATTTAGCTAGTGGCATCTAAAAATTCATACAAGGATGATAAGACAAAGAAAGAACATTTGACTTTGTCTAGAGCGTTCAGTGGTCCCCAAGGAAAAGTTCCAGATGAGAGGTTATATTTATGTACTATACTTTTTCTTCAAATGTTGTACTTCAGAATGTGTTTCAGCAAAAAAAAATCTCTTTTCTATCCTCCACAACATTCTCTGTCTAATAATAGCATACATATGCCCAAAATTAAATCTTCACAAATATTTTGACAAAAATAAAAATTGAAGTTAGCTATGATTGAGGGTTAAAATATCATATCCAGGGATGAGGAATGAGCCATAGGATGGGTTTGGCTCCATCCTGTGGCCAGGCATGGACAATATTCCATTATTCATTTCATGTATTGGGACTTCGTCTCAGACCTGTCTTGTGTTAACTAATTATCATTATCACCAGCTGATCCCTGTCTCCCATTAAGTGTGTGTGTATTTATGTTTTCCCTCTGCCCATAGTCTTTGTGTGTCAATGTGGATAGTATCCCTGTGGCGTGTTAGGGGAGGGCTGATGGACCATTCAAACATTGTATTTCCAAGATTGCTTTCACCACATTATGTGTCATAGGTAATGTAATGTAGGAACGTAGGGCCAGGTATTAGCTATCACGCCTATACAGCGAAAAAGCATAGTAGGCTTCTATATCCGTTGTGCAGCTCTGTTCCATTTGGTTTAGTCATGTAATCATCATACTAATTATACTACAGTGTCTGTGTATCCCTGTCGCCTCAAATAAAAGATGTCAACAGAGAGACTCCTACATTCTGCCTTCAACAACAGTTACATACAGAGCCATTCCTCGACTTTCATGATTGCAAAAAATATTGTTAATGTCTCTAATTTTAGTCTGGATGTGTAGCATATTTATTATATTATGTAAGTAGAAATATTTTCTTACCGCAGGTAGCTTGAAACCAAATAGTGTTTTCCACCGCTATGGCAGCCATTTTCTTATGTAGCAACATGGAGGGAATCTCCACCAAATTGTGTGATGTATGGTTCGCTAAAGTGGAGGAAGTATGATTTGCAGAACTGTCTAATCTGCAGAGCTGCACAGTTACATCCAATGAGGTTGCAGGGCGGGCCCAACATCTAGACACAGCAGACAGATAGTACTAACCCAGACACCCAGAGTCAGAGAGTTCTGTAACGTGGGGGGCTTTCAGGTAGGTAGAAGACAATGTACTTTATATAAACCTCAGCATAGATAGTCATAAGGGAATAGACAAAACACAATGCTGGAATAATACTGAGCATAAGGAAAACCAAGAATCATGTACAAAAAAAGAAAAACTCAAAATCCCACAAGACAATGGCTTGCTCAATACTAGAACTTTCAAAAAGGCACTTGGATATGAAAAACAGTGCTTGGCAAAGTCCAACAAAGTAGAGAATAACAGGACCAGGAAATAAACTGAACTCAGTACTCACAAAACCACAGAAGGACAGATACAGGCAGAACAAGGGCTTGCAGAACATCGATAGGTAGGTACTGGAATGAACCAGAATATAGGCTTGGAACAAGCATAAGAACACTTCTACATACTTAATTGACCAAGCAAATAACTGAACTAACAAGGAACCTTTTATAAAGAGGACCTGGGGAAACAAATGAGACACAGCTAACACTAATGAACTAATAACCTGTTGAAACCTAGACACCAGGGAGGGGCTGACAAAAACTGACATACTAACCACAATAGGGAGACATAGAAAACTAGACCAGAATGCTGGGCCATACAGAAACTAATACAAAAAGAACTGACAAAAGACTACTGTAACTAAGGCAGGGTAGACCGACCAAACCAAAAATGTTGCTTAGGGCGCAGGACTGGCACAGGAAGGGGAACGTCCCAAGTACCCATTTTAGCTCGACAGTGCTGATATAAACAGACTTTACACCCTAGAGGCCTAATATCGTAGAATGCATCTTTTAAGTTAAGGGGTCCGTTTTAAATTAGGGTCACAGAAGATAGGACTATGAATGGGAATAACATTCTGACAAGGATTATGATCCTTAAAGGTGTGTTTTTTGTGGTTGTAGGTGCGCAAGATCATCCGTGTGTGTAAAGGGATCCTGGAGTATTTGACGGTAGCAGAAGTGGTTGAGTCCATGGAGGACCTAATCACGTACACCAAGAACCTAGGACCAGGTAAACTTTGGTGGAACTGGTTTTGGCAAGATTATTCCTAGGAGTCAACCAATAAAATATAAAGGAATTTAATAAATAAAGACAATATAATATAATTAAATTCATTTAAAGCTAGCTTTACTTCAAAGATTTTACTAGATAGCAGCAGAAGAAAGAGGCATGCGAGAAGCAGAGTAATTACAAGAGACCTAGCAAGTTCAAGTCAGAAGTGCCCCCTTGTACCTTGTTATACCTGACCAATGGTCTTTTGGCCTTAGAATATGATCATTGGGGGATTTTAATGCAAAATGGCCTTTTGGCCTTAGATTACGATCATGGAGGGATTTTAACGAACACATCGCCGACTGTGTTATCTGGTTGGAACATTCCAATTTCACCATTTCCCAGGTGTGTCATACATTTACTACATACTAAAGCCTTTCTTGTGCTACACAGAGACCAAAGAGATTGGTGACTAGGCATGTAAATCCAAATATATATTCAAAGGATATTTATCATATAATAATGTCATAGCACAAATACGACACTTAGGCATAGATGTATTAACTACACCACGTTCCGAATTATTATGCAAATTAGAATTAACTGTCATAAACATTAAATATTAGGTTTTTCAAATCAAACTCATGGATGGTATTATGTCTCCAGGCTCTTTGGATCACTGAAATCAATCTCACAATGTGTGTAGGGTTGCAAGGAGGCTGATTTAATGAATAGGTTAGTGGATCCAGACTTGCATAGTAATGGACAAGGAGTAAATAGAGCGATTGCACATTGTACAGGGAAAAACTAATATTGTGCTCTTAGACGCAGAACAGAACACATTAGTAATTTGCTTAAACACATATGCATAAACTCACATATGAATATACATATATACAGCGGGTGAAATAAGTATTGAACACGTCATGATATTCCTCAGTAAATATATTTCCAATTGTTGGAACAACCCAAGTAATCCATACATAAAAAGAAACCAAAACAAATATGTTCAGAAATGAAGGTATGTGTAATAATGTGAAATGACACCAACAGTCTTGTTTACTGATGAGTGCTGTGCAACCCTGGATGGTCCAGATGGATGGAGTAATGGATGGTTGGTGGATGGCCACCATGTCCCAATAAGGCTGCAAGGTGATTGGCTCCTATGGGCATAAAAGGAGAGAAACTCATGGTGTGGCCCCCATCCTCCCCTGACCTCAACCCTATTTAGATCCTTTGGAGCATCCTCAAGCAAAAGATCTATGAGGGTGGGAGGCGGTTCGCATCAAAACAGCAGCTCTGGGAGGCTATTCTGACATCTTGCAAAGAAATTCAAGCAGAAACTCTCCATAATCTCACAAGTTCAATGGATGCAAGAACTGTGAACGTTATATCAAAGAAGGGGTCCTATTTTAACACTTAACTTGCCCTGTTAAGATGTGTTTGATTGAAATAGCTTTTGATTTCAGTAAATATAATCTCCTAATGTTGCAAATTCAACAAATGACCATTTTCTGTCTTCTATGCACAGTCTTCACACTCACTCCCTTCCAACCGGTACCAGAGTTGTCATAGCAACACTGCTAATTGCTGTCATTCAGCAAATGACAATTTTCAGTTCTTTACAACCTATAAAATGTTTTGAAACTCTGTTGTGCATAATAATTTTGAACAGTGCATTTTGAGTGTTTAGTTTTTGGTTAAAATACTGACTTACTGTAATTCCTCAAATAAAGACCGGGGCCTTTATTTACCTCTACTGCAGAAGGCAACCGGCTTTTATTTGAAGCAGGCTTTTGTTAGAGGCAGGCCTTTATTTCTGATTCCCTCTGTTTGATAAGTATAATTGGCTATATTTTTGTGTAAATCCTTGTTCCAGTTTGCCTTTTATTGCTGCATTACGTTGTTATCGCAATGTCAACACTTCTTGTAACTGTTCCAAATCCAATGCGTAGTTGAAAAAAGTAGTTGAAGATTCAATCGCTTGCACTGAATGGGAGCCATGTTATTTCCAATGTAGTTACTGCCATCTACCTGTACGTTAATACAAACAACACCAAGCTGAGTAAAACATACAGCCGCATTGACTGAAATACCAGTAGGACAATTATACTTAGCGATACTATTTCCTGCTCCCGCGACCTGGCATTCCGTAAATGTTCCGTCCAACCCGAGTTGCGACTACCCTGAGTTAGCGTTTCAACCTGGTAGTGAGTAGCGTAACTTGTGCTAAGTTAAGTTTGGAACAAAAACCTACGGAGCGGCAGCTCGCAGAAGTACCGTAATCCGAAAATAGCATGAATATATTGTTGAATCTATTAAAGTGATAGAAATGTACATTACGCTTAACTGGAATGCACATTATATGAAAGGCACCTATAGGAGATTATCCACACGTAATATTCCCCCGGCCTTTATTTAAGACCGGCCTTTATTCGTCCGTGTCGACCACGCCCCCGGCCACTTTCAGAGTCCCGGCGTTTAATTGACTACCGGTTTTTATTTGAGGAATTACGGTATACTGTCACATCCAGCCCAGGGAGGGCTGGAATGGACACATGAACTGAGAAATGCACTCCTCATTATATTTGTGTTTCTGTATTACTGTGGGGATTTATGATATTTGTTGTATATGGGTTTACTATGGGAATTTGTTACAGTGCCTTGCGAAAGTATTCGGCCCCCTTGAACTTTTCGAACTTTTGCCACATTTCAGGCTTCAAACATAAAGATATGAAACTGTAATTTTTTGTGAAGAAACAAAAACAAGTGGGACACAATCAAACAAGTGGAACGAAATTTATTGGATATTTAAAACTTTTTTAACAAAAAAAATATATTATTTTGCAAATACAAAGAATTATTGGGCCCCCAAAATTATTCAGCCCACTACTTTGTAGCGCCACCTTTTGCTGCGATTACAGCTGTAAGTCGCTTGGGGTATGTCTCTATAAGTTTTGCACATCGAGAGACTGAAATTTTTGCCCCTTCCTCCTTGCAAAACAGCTTGAGCTCAGTGAGGTTGGATGGAGAAAGTTTGTGAACAGCAGTTTTCAGTTCTTTCCACAGATTCTCGATTGGATTCAGGTCTGGACTTTGACTTGGCCATTCTAACACCTGGATATGTTTATTTGTGAACCATTCCATTATAGATTTTGCTTTATGTTTTGGATCATTGTCTTGTTGGAAGACAAAACTCCGTCCCAGTCTCAGGTCTTTTGCAGACTCCATTAGGTTTTCTTCCAGAATGGTCCTGTATTTGGCTCCATCCATCTCCCCATCAATTTTAGCCATCTTCCCTGTCCCTGCTGAAGAGAAGCAGGCCCAAACCATGATGCTGCCACCACCATGTTTGACAGTGGGGATGGTGTGTTCAGGGTGATGAGCTGTGTTGCTTTTATGCCAAACATAACGTTTTGCATTGTTGCCAAAAAGTTCAATTTTGGTTTCATCTGACCAGAGCACCTTCTTCCACATGTTTGGTGTGTCTCCCAGGTGGCGTGTGGCAAACTTTAAACTACACTTTTTAGTTATATCTTTCAGAAATGGCTTTCTTCTTGCCACTCTTCCATAAAGGCCAGATTTGTGTAGTATATGACTGATTGTTGTCCTATGGACAGACTCGCCCACCTCAGCTGTAGAACACTGCAGTTCATCCAGAGTGATCACAGAGTGGCTGCATCTCTGATCAGTCTTCTCCTCGTATGAGCTGAAAGTTTAGAGGGACGGCCGGGTCTTGGTAGATTTGCAGTGGACTGATACTCCTTCCATTTCAATATTATCGCTTGCACAGTGCTCCTTGGGATGTTTAAAGCTTGGGAAATCTTTCTGTATCGAAATCCAGCTTTAAACTTCTCCACAACAGTATCTCGGACCTGCCTGGTGTGTTCCTTGTTCTTCATGATGCTCTCTGTGCTTTCAATGGACCTCTGAGACTATCACAGAGCAGGTGCATTTATACGGAGACTTGATTACAAACAGGTGGATTCTATTTATAATCATTAGTCATTTAGGTCAACATTGGATCATTCAGAGATCCTCACTGAACTTCTGGAGAGAGTTTGCTGCACTGAAAGTGAATAATTTTGCTCGCCCAATTTGTCAGTTTTTTATTTGTTAAAAAAGTTTGAAATATCCAATACATTTCTTTCCACTTCAGGATTGTGTCCCACTTGTTGTTGCTTCTTCACAAAAAATTACAGTTTTATATCTTTATGTTTGAAGCCTGAAATGTGGCAAAAGGTCAAAATATTCAAGGGGGCCGAATACTTTGCAAGGCACTGTAAGTGTGCGACGCTCCCTATTCTGCAGATTGCCAATTCGGATTGAATTAGAGGCCGATTGGGTCTATTTAGTAATTGCCTTCAGCCGGTCTCCTTTCAACCCTATTTAATTGTCGGTAGAGCAGGGAGTGGCACGGTTCATTATTATATTGTCATCGGTGTATATTGTTGCGTGGTGGAAAGAAGGTTGTCCGGAAGCATATCCAAGTGATTTTTGAATATTGAGTCCCTGTAGTTTGGAAGTGAAATGCATACGTTGATTACTTGTATGTTAGGCTGTTCAGTGTCCATGCCACTGTAAAGAGCACGTATTAGCTCTATAAGTATTCCATTGTGCACTCGCTTCAGGCGTACCCTGCAACCTGCATCCTGTATGTTTCCCGGATCATCTAAATAAAACCATGATTCATTTCATCTACCATCAACTGCCTGGGTCTCCCTCTCTCTACACCATACCACATTGTGACATATACCCTAACTGTTGCGGACTTGAAAATTATACTGACTGTCATTTGCATTGACTATTTAGGAAAATCTGTGTAAAATATAATTTGCATAATAATTTGGAACGTGGGAAAAAAAATTTTGGGAAAAATTTAAGTAACATATTCTGATTCCATCACCTTACTTGGAGGCTTTGATTAAAGTGAATGGTTGTCTGAAACATCTCTTCAATAGAGTAACATAAAAAACTACAGTTTTAGAGCATAGATTTATTTCCTTCTTTTTCCATATGTGTTTTTAGTAATGATATACACTCACTTAAAGGATTATTAGGAACACCATACTAATACTGCGTTTGACCCCCTTTCACCTTCAGAACTGCCTTAATTCTATGTGGCATTGATTCAACAAGGTGCTGAAAGCATTCTTTAGAAATGTTGGCCCATAATGATAGGATAGCATCTTGCAGTTGATCAAGATTTTTGGGATGCACATCCAGGGCACTAAACTCCTGTTCCACCACATCCCAAAGATGCTCTATTGGGTTGAGATCTCATGACTGTGGGGGCAATTTTAGTACAGTGAACTCATTGTCATGTTCAAGAAACCAATTTGAAATTATTCGAGCTTTGTGACATGGTGCATTATCCTGCTGGAAGTAGCCATCAGAGGATGGGTACATGGTGGCCATAAAGGGATGGACATGGTCAGAAACAATGCTCAGGTAGGCCGTGGCATTTAAACGATGCCCTATTGGCACTAAGGGGCCTAAAGTGTGCCAAGAAAACATCCCCCAGACCATTACACCACCACCACCAGCCTGCACAGTGGTAACAAGGCATGATGAATCCATGTTCTCATTCAGTTTACGCCAAATTCTGACTCTACCATCTGAATCTCTCAACAGAAATCGAGACTCATCAGACCGGGCAACATTTTTCCAGTCTTCAACTGTCCAATTTTGGCGTGCTCCTGCAAATTGTAGCCTCTTTTTCCTATTTGTAGTGAGATGAGTGGTATCCGGTGGGGTCTTCTGCTGTTGTAGCCCATCCGCCACAAGGTTGTGCGTGTTGTGGCTTCACAAATGCTTTTCTGCCTACCTCAGTTGTAACGAGTGGTTATTTCAGTCAAAGTTGCCCTTCTATCAGCTTGAAGCAGTCGGCCCATTCTCCTCTGACCTCTAGCATCAACAAGGCATTTTCGCCCACAGGACTGCCGCATACTTGATGTTTTTCCCTTTTCACACCATTCTTTGTAAACCCTAGAAATGGTTGTGCATGAAAATCCCAGTAACTGAGCAGATTGTGAAATACTCAGACCAGCCTGTCTGGCACCAACAACCATGACACGCTCAAAATTGCTTAAATGACCTTTCTTTCCCATTCTGACATTCAGTTTGGAGTTCAGGAGATTGTCTTGACCAGGACCACACCTCTAAATGCATTGAAGCAACTGCCATGCAATTGGTTGTGTAGATCATTGCATTAAGGAGAAATTGAATGGGTGTTCCTAATTATCCTTTAGGATAGTGTATGTGCCAGAGATATACCATTTCACCACAAAATTACAAAGTCTGATTAGAGAATGAGGGTTAAGTTGTACTCCCAAGACTCAGATGGCTGTGGACATGTAACCAAACACCACTACTTTATCCAAGGCATGCCAAAAAATGTTGTAATGATATCAGTTTAATTTATAACTGAAATCATTTTAGGAGGTGACTATACTGTGAAAACCTCGGACCATGTAACCTTTTGATCATGAAGATGATTTGATAAGGATATTGTTTTAACTGTTTGGTGATTCGTTAACAGGTATGACTAAGATGTCTAAAATGATTGACGAGCGACAGCAGGAGTTAACCCATCAGGAACACCGACAGATGCTGCTCAACTCCATGAACACAGTCAAACAACTCCTGCCAGTTCTCATATCAGGTCCATCTGTTTTATCTATAAGCATGTCCATCTGTCTTCTATGCACAGTCTTCACACTCACTGCCTTCCAACCGGTACCAGAGTTGTCATAGCAACACTGCTAATTGCTGTCATTAGAAGTTGGATCTGGCAGAATGATTCCCAGGGCCACACACATACAAACACACACGTTGCACACTAGACAATGCAGTAAACCCTTGACACTGTGTCTCCTCAGCCATAAAGATCTTTGTAGCGACAAAGATCACATCAAGTCAGGGGGTTGAAGAAGCCAAGAGAAACAGATGCTTCACGTTTGAGAAGATGAGCGCTGAGATTACCGAGATCATCCGAGTCCTACAGCTCACCACATGGGATGAGGACATGTGGGCCAACAAGGTGCACCTACACACACAC